>JAQFYM010004590.1:0-15108 GCA_034694785.1 Agrenia bidenticulata
ATTTACTTGATTTTTTAAGACTAATGGCACCTCATTTGGGGTTTATCATCGAAAGTACTCGCATTGTCAGTCATATTCCCTTCTTTCAGGTCAAACTCCCAAAGTGGGTCAAGCTTATAGGTCAACGGAGTTATCTGTCCGGTGGGGATAAGGAGCGGTTAAAAAAAATGTACCCGTGTGATAAAGCCCCGATCCCTCCAACTTCTAAACCAGCTCTACCAAAACCCTCGGCTATTAAAAAAGTTGAGAAAGCTGCCCCTGTAGTCCCCGAGGGCAAAACCATCCCTAAAATTAATCCTATAAAGGAAAAACCTGCCCCTAAGGGTATAGCCGTTTCTAAAGTAACTGCCCCTAAAGTAACTGCCCCTAAAATAACTGCACCAAAGGGTAAAACTGTTTCTAAAGTTAATGTCCCTAAAGTAAGTGCCCCAAAAGGCACAGCTGCCCTTAAAGCAAATGTAACCAAAGCCAAGCTCGGAAAGTAATTATTTTGGGGCCTTTTCCACCTAAAGCTTGTGAGTATTCAATTTTTGAAGAAATGTGTGTTGTCATTTGTTATGTACAAATATCATTGAAACTGATAATGATAATTAATATCTAAGGATATCATATTTTAAACGTGAAAGAAATGTAAAAGCTTCAGTTGAAGTGTAACGGGTAGAATGTATAGTTTATGGTGTCTCTTTTGACCCTTAAAGGGACACATTTAAGGACACGTGACATTATAAACTGGGCCATTAGGTTCTTGGGACAATAAGTCTCCCTTACTACACCTTTTTACCATCTCCAAGTTTCATAACTTTGGGAGAATCTAATAAATTGAATAACCTTTAAGATTAAAATGCATTGAATCTAATAACTTGGGTTTTTTATTCAAACCTATTAGTTTATGTTAAAAAAAGATTTGTCTACCAAAGATGAGATAGTATATGGGGCCCGGGTCATGAAAAGTTCATTCCGTTGAACATGAAATTAATTTGATATTTATGAAATCCATTAAGGCTCGGGGTAAGATGAGAAAAGTACTTTCCCGTTGACCTTAAAGTCCCTAATTGGGATTCATAAGATTCCCCGTCTCTAGCCCAGACTACCCATTTCAAAAGGGAATAGATGAATAGCCGTGACGCCCGGGTGACGGTCTACTTCATATCACTCTTCTCCTTCCTACAAACTTGCAAGGAAATTCTAGCCAATAGTTCCACCTCACATTTCATAATACCCGAGAAAAGAAAAACCCGAGAAATATTCCCGACTTGACCATGTCATTAGAAATTCTCCTTTTTGATTCCACCTCACATTTTTCAGGATTATGGTGAGGGAACAGGGCCGTAGCGATGCTTTCTACCTCAGTCCATTGCCAGGACTCTGTAGTCCATGGGCCCTTGGGGATTCCAAGTCCTAACTTTACCTCTCTCATCCCTTCATTCATCTTTCAAGGGATTAACGTTGAGCTCCAAGGTAATCCACATGAATACTAAGAACCAACGTGAAGCCCCGAGTGGTCTGTGAGAGCGTGGGCTGGTGAAAGACGGATCCCCACACAAGGGCTAATTCATCTCAACAGACACTCAGTCATGACACCTTAGTCTTTTTATACATTTTAATGAGGTTTAGAATAAGGGGCCATTAAATATGTTCAAAGGGGCACTACCCCCTTTCCCATTCTCCATATACTCAATTTAACCCCATCAACTATGGAGATGGACATTCGTTTACTATTGATTTTCTAATTCTCCCAACATGTCCAGAGAGAGGTTCATTAAACTCAAACATTACTGGCCTCATTCCTTACTAACTTTTCAACCATGAGCCCAACTATTCCACTAGCGAGATTCTTATGGGGGCAATGAGAGACGCTATTGGATTTCTCACACTGCCCCTTCTCTCATCTCTTGTACTAAAGAGTCTTAAAAGGTTGTCCAGATGCCAGAGAATCATGTTCTCTTCTTGTGGATACAAAGAGAAAGAGATCTTACAATAAGTGGCAGTGGTGAGCCTGACAATTGTATCTGTCTTGAGTTTAGAATTTTTTTTCCCCATCCCGACCGGGTGCACTACCCGGGTGAATGTTGATCAAGTTATCCACACCCGGTTTCTCTTGGCTCTCCCAACTGGTTGTGTGTACAAGTATTTGGGAAGCACGTGCAGAATCTCTCTCTCGAGTCTCGTTGATTAGGAGAGAGATGAGAGTTTAGATTGACAAGTGAGATGAATCTCACTATCCCCCACCACCACAAATACACACCACCACTCTCTGACTAATCTAATCAACTTCTCCTACGACCACCACGTACATTTCAAACACACTCTCAAAGTTAAGGATCCACAGGTCTCACTAACTTGATTACAAGAGATTCGAAATTGAGAGAGTCCAGGTCAATAGGTGAGCCTCTACTTCTCACCACTGCCAGCTCCAACATCAAAAACTCCTCTCCGATAAAGTTGAGATGTGTCGGGTGGGGAAGGCGCATGTCCCCGAAAACCTTCTCTCCCAACTTCCTATCTATCTACGTTAATCCACTTGACATTTGGGGGGATGGCCGAGGTCAATGTGCCTCTAGTCCCTTGTGCCAGGGGACGGCCTTAGTGTTGGGGGGGGGGGGCTAATGGAAAGGGTAATTGGCTTTGAAGTGATATTCGTGACATGGTTGCGGGTGACCATGGCGTGTTGGTGGAGTGGAGTTGAAGAAGGCTGATGAAATCCATAATGCTGATCAAATCCCGAGCCCGACGTGGCCCAAATGTTAAATCCCTAAAATACAAATACGTTATGAGATTAGTCAATTTCTATAAATAGGAGAGAAGGGTTGTATAGTGAACAGAGTATAGGGTGAGGATATAGTGGAGCATTTTATTGATAACACCCAGACAAACTTAGACGAGAGAATCTTTTGAAAATCTTTTCTCCTCTCTTTTCCCAAAACTCGCTCACTCACTGTCTATTCAAAAGTTAAGGGCTCTTCATTCAATTCAAGGGCCCTTCAAAATCATTTACCTCAACTCTTGCAGCTACACATTTTTTCCGCTCTTCCTTTCTCATTGGTCCTCCGCTCTCACATCAAGATACAAGAAAAAATAGTCAAACAGTTTTTAAATTTATTTCCCTAGTTTCCATTTTCAAATCTCCTTTATCACTCCGTTAAAATGTCCGTCTGTCTGTTTCCCTACAGATTTGAAAAGCTTAATAGCTCATTCCCTTCACTAAACTAATGAGGTGGATAAAAATGGGATATGAGGATGACCCGTCTGGAACGGGCTTGATAGCTAGCTGTGTATTGAGAGTGTGAATGGTGTCATTGTTAGCATTTGATGATGATATGTTTGTGTTAATTTAGTATAAGAGAGTATGAAATGTGGGTGTGAATAATTGTCATAGATTGTAGGTGTTGAAAGTGGTGGATTGTATTTGGTCCGCTTGTGACATGGAGGATGAAAGTCCTTGGTCGATGAGATAAGGAGTGAGGAGTGAGTGTGTGTGTGAATTATTCAACTTTCCTTTCCCATCGACTTGGGCTCAAAGGAAATCAATGAAATCATATCAAAATGGAATGAGCAGATTTAATGTCCATCCTTCACATGTTAAGAATGGAGCCTTAATCTCAAGAGACGGATAGCTAGAGAGAGACATTCCCTCCCGGGAGAAATTACCCGGGACTTTTCTATACTTCTCAAGAGCTCATAAACTACGTGATTAACCTCTGTCAAATATTTATTCATTCTCTCTCTACAAATACAGTACTCAACCCTACCAAAGGTCAAATGAACATGGAAATATAATTAATCTTACCATCTCCAAACACGGTCAAGGGTCGTACACCCGACCTTTCCTATCTTTATAGACAACTAAAATTTAAGGGTGGACAAAATACTTGGTCAAAATACAATTTCATTTGGTATTTTCGTATCTGTCTCATCAAAGTATTTTGTATTTTGAAGCATTTCAAAAGTTGAAAGTATTTTGTATTTTGAAGCATTTCAAAAGTTGAAAGTATTTTTTAAATACATTTCAAAACACAAAACAATTTCAAAACGCTTTTAATTACGGCTTTAGACTAATATTTCCAGGGGTGGACAAAAACTTGGTTGAAATATAAATTACAAGTTTATTTTGTATTTTTGTATCGGTATCAAAAAAGTATTTTTTATTTTGAAAATTCCAAAAAATTACTTTGTATTTTATATTTTAAAGCATTTTAAAAGTTAAAAGTATTTTTTATTTTGAAAATTCCAAAAAATTACTTTGTATTTTATATTTTAAAGCATTTTAAAAGTTAAAAGTATTTTGAAAATGCAAATATTTAAAAAATATTTCAAAATGTATTTTGAATTTTTGTTTTTTTTTGTAAATCAAGGAAAGTATTTTGTACTTTGTATTCTTCATTTTGAACTTTATGTATTTTGCCCTGCTGAAATGTTTTGGAAATTAATGATGAAAAACGGTGTGTAGTGGGATAAGTTGTAGATTTAATTTTGTTGATGGTTTAAATGAAAGCGTGGGGCTGTGTTTGTCTTGTCATCTCTTTTAATGTATTCATGGGATAAAAGATTAATGTAAAGTCCCCCTGGGGCGTGTAATTAATTCAACTTTTCTTAAAAGGATTCCCATGAAATGTGTTTGTTGAGACGGGAGTTTGGAATGAGCTTTAATAAGAGTTGATTATAATGAGCCCATTGGATTAATCTTCTTTTCACACCCATTTCAGAGATGACATTAAAGTTTTGAATATTTATTTCTTTAAAAGATTTTGCACGTTAAACATTGAATTGTTTTTTAAAAATATTCAATACACTTACACCACTTCCCAATCAACTATAATCACAATTACAATTTTATTTTTAATCCAATCTTTATGAAAAAAGTTTCCAGATCCAAAGTTAACTTAACTCAACAAAAGTTTCATATTAACAATTAACTAAATGAATTAAATATTTTTATAATTTCCTCACAACTAGTTAAATAGCTTTGGATTCCATTCCATAAATATCCAATGGCTTTAAATTTTTTTCTTGGATACATTTCAATGAGTTTGGCATAGTTTAAAAGTGTTTTAAAATCTAAATACATTTATTCGATGGCTAAGAATTATTATTCTCAATTTCTAAGACTTTTTTTGCAGGTGAATGAAAAGAGGAAAAACAATTTAAAAAACGTACAAAAAGTTTGTAAGCTGAAAGAGGGCGATAAATTTAATTTAATAATAAATAGCAAAACTATAGCCTCTTGAACGTTATAATCTTTATTAATTTATTTATATTGAATGTGACATGTGGCATATCATTTATTTATTAAGCTACAAATTATTTCTTTTACACACAAAGATTTTCCATCATTCATTTTCAGAGCTTTTTTTGGCATGGAATCATTTGCATAAAAAGTCCCAGTGGACTCATTTGGAAAATCAAAATCCCCTTTGTAAGTTTCCAATTTAATTACTCGTAATCAATTCCTATCAACTCCCTTCAACTAAAACATTTAAATCACATTTCGGAATTACACTTATTTTGTTTATCATTGGAAAGTTTAGGTGGAGGAGGAGGTTTGAATTGTAACAATGAATTACAGGCCTTGTGCGGAATTTATAGGACGTTTCAAAATATCCTCTCCAAAAGCTTAAAACTACACAATTTTAAAACTAAGATTTAAGCACATTCAACACTTTTATTACACAAATATCCAAACAAGTTCAACTCAAAGAATTGACCAATTTAAAATGCATAAATAACCGCAGCTTGTTAATCCCAGTGTATTGACCGCATTTCTGGGGGATGACTCGACGGTGGCTAATAAGAGATGGTGTGAGGAGAGAGAGGATAAACTTGACCTCCCTGTGACCCGTGTGGGGTGACGGGACATTATTGAGAGTATGTGCACTTGGCTGAGGGTAAACTGTAGTGAGCAAATGTAGCCAGAGGCTTTTGAATCCGTCCTTCACGTCTGTCTCTGAGTTGTTGTGGAGGTTGATTGGGGTTTGTTGAAAAGTATTGCTGAGATGTGTAGAATAGAGAGTCCAGTTATTGCACACCCAATCCTTCATGTTTGAGGAGAGGCTTGGAGAGCCGTTGAAAAGGGATGAGACACATCCGAAGACAGAACTATTGAGTATTGAGAATTAATACGTCTAAAATAATAAGATGAAACTCTCAGAGTTAGTTCAAGGCCGTTCTCTGTCTCCAACCATCTACAACTCTCATTCACCTCCAAGGGATAAAGCCTGAAAATATAAAACATCACATCAACATCTTCCCACTTGCATACAAACAAGGAAAACATTTGTTCAACCTTTTATCATACAAATCATAACTTTCCATTTGCACAACTAAATTGGAAAGGGGCAGCCATTAACTAACACAAGCCTCCACAGACCAACCCTCAAAACTTTCACCTCAATATCACAAGGTGTGGAGAAAAGGGGCTACTATTCTATTTTTAACGCTAGGCCATCTTTTATTCTTAAACTAGCCAAATAAGCTATAGCATAGGAATACGTAGGTAAAGTGGGCTTGAGATTTAATTAATTCCAAGGCTCTTATTTCATCAGTTTAGAGTGAAACTAATTTCAACAAGGGTAGGAAACAAACCCAGAGTTTTGCTCAGAATGGTGATGCTGGACGAATTAGGAGTTTACAAAGGGACTCAAAGGGCAAACTAATAGGAGTATGAAAAATATCCAAGTCCTCAAGGGTCTAGGATGATTAATGTCCCTTAAATGTTGGGCCAACTTTGTTTTTTGTTGCTAATTAATAGAGGACAAGTCCCTCTCGGTTTCGCAGTTTCTGGGAATGGAGTGAGAATCCATTTTCCCCGGGTCTTCCCGAAAGTCGGGGAGTAGAGTTTGAAAAAGGTCATGGGGGATATGGAGTGGTGAATAATTGTGCATATGTCTGGGTTTACCTGTACAATCCTTGGATCAGCTTTGCTTCCTTCTCTGAATTCCTCGAGAGTGAGTCGATTGTCGTTGTTTTTGTCCATTTGATTGAAGATTTTGTCCACTCGCTTCTGCGGCGTGTTCTCGTCGTCAGGTAAAGGCGTTTGTCCCTACACCAACATCACACTTCAATATCACATGGCTCAGAAGCTGTGAATCATCCCTACTTGCCATATAATACACACGAAATACCAAGAGAGAACCGCTACGGCTTTTTAGCACGAAAGTGTTATTAGCTTGTGGTGATTATCCCCTTTGCCTATCAACACTAATCCACACCCTCCCCAAACTAAATCCAATCATCTCCATCAAAGTCCCTACGACGGAGCTAGCATGACCAGAATCCACACTTTCCAGCCCCGGAATTCAACATCAAATCAAAGGGAATTATACTGTAAGCCACACGGTTGGATTCAAGTATACAATTCTTAATTATTCGGGTAATGCGGGTAGTGAGTCATGAGCGGGTGGGTGGGATAATCTTTTAAATGCTAGTTCATAAAAAGACGGGAAGGGATTTGTGGAGCACCCTGTCTCTAGTCTCATAGCAAGAGAAATCGGGCAGTGAAGTTTTGTATGTCTAGTCGGGTATTTCCTGGGCCCTGTGAATAAAAAGTATCCCGCACTGGGCTGTATAATATTGTCGGGTATTTTGTGTAGTCTCTATGCCCCCTGTGACCTTTAGTGGTCCCTGGGTAGTATGAAATGTTTGAATGACTAAGGCCCTCTGTGCCAGAGAAAGTGGTTCTTGGTTCTATTCCAAGTATTGTCAGTCCAAGGGACACTTTCCTGTTTTTGCATAGACTACACAAGAAAAAGTTATTGGGTTTCGCAAATAGTCTTTTCTGGTTTTCTGCACTTTTGGGCAGGGAAATTTTTATCCCTTTTGTAAGGAGACGCCTAGTTTAAAAAAAAACCTGTCTGGCTCGTAAAGCTGGTAAAAGTAGTAAAAGACTAAAGAACGATTCTATTTATTCTATCAGCACAAACTGATGGTAACAATATATTTTTTCTACGCTTGTCCTTTTGTTGTTTAAAATCCTTTTCTCGAGCCTTGTCGTTGACTTTTAGTAAATGAATTTGAGTGTGTAAAGTCGGTTGTGAATCTTGGCCTAGTTTCCGAGTAGTCAAATACTGGGAAGAGGATCTGTCCTTCGCCCAACTCTATTTCCAACAAACACCCCGATAAAACGGGGATTAAACACACTTGACTTATTTATTCTTCCCTATACTCAACATCTCAAAACACCAACCACTTTTATCTCTCATCAAATTCACATACCACGTTTTCAAGCCCTTTTCCGCCCATGGCCTCTTCTTTTCCCCACCTCCCTTTTCCTGCTTTTTAAAACTATTCCATTATTTATACAGAGACAACTTTGTAAATAGGTCAACCCAAAATACTCAAGGTCATTTAACATCTCAAGCTTAAACCAAACTTTCCCGAAACGTTGATGTGGATTAAGGTTTGACCTTTCCTTGGTGGAGATGGGGGCTTGAAAAGGGGGATGCGGCGTCATGTAGATAAATCATAATAATAGTTAGATATATGTCCGAGTGTTTTTCTGTTTTTTTTCTAACTGGAGTGCACACTGCGTCAATGGAAGTGATGAAACTGCGGCAGGAGAGACCCTTTGTAAATTGGAGTGGTGTGTAGTGTTAGTAAATGTATGAGAGAGTTATCCTTAATAGTTCCGACTTGGATAGAATGGAGTGGAGGGGGAAAAGGGAAAGTTAAAATCTGATTATTGAGATTGAACGTGACTTATGACCCACTCACAAGATTAATTCATTCCCCATACTAAATCCCACTGTCCCAACTACGGCTCTCCACGAGACATCATTTTAGACAAATTTTTTTGTCTCGGAGTCTCGGCCCGTTTCGAGACGAGATGACCAGCATCGTCTCGTCTCGAAACTTGCCATCTCGAATGAAATGGAGACGAGACAGTCCCACCTCGTCTCGTGGACAGATCTAGGAAGGATTTCTAAGGTATTTCAAGTAGGACTCATTTCTTGTTTTGTTGCGTATTTAGTAATGGTCGGATGGAGGTGAAGTGGATGATGGGATTCCATTCTCTTCCGACAATTGAGTTAAGGGAGATTAAAAAGCCTTAAGGATTGGGTTGTTGTGAGAATGTGTTGTTTGTGGTAGTGTTTGGGTACTTACGACCATTTGATAGATGGCTTCGACAATGTTGTACATCTCGTCCCGGGTAATGTAGCCGTCATTGTCCACGTCGTACAACCGGAAGGCCCCTAGGACAACAATCAAATCTTTCATCTACTAACAATGTCCATCTTTATGGTTGGAGTAGACTGATAGGAGAACTCATTGTTTGATTGTTATGAAAGGTAAGCTCACAATGTAGTTTCTCGTCCATATTTCCCCTGGACGTAATGGAGAGGGCCCGAATGAACTCTTCAAACTCTATCGATCCATCCTATAGGAGAGAAACATGGAAATATCGATTCATTCATATGAAAACTAGACCAACTCACTCCCAAATACCAACCCACCACCACACATTCTAATATTTCTAATCTAATCATTCACTATCCACACATTATTACAATTACCCCTTTTACACTCATCTACAAGTTATCCGAAATTATGTAGCACTCTAGAGAGAGAGGTGACTTCATTTCTAAGAATGTAGTTATTAGTTAATGAGTTGCTTACATTGTTCTCGTCGAAAACGCGGAAGACCAAGGAGGCAAACTTGGATGGATCTCCATTCGGGAAAAACTGCTTGTAGATTTTAATGAACCCCTGAAAATTATTAACGAATTTTTAATATTTTTTACAAAAACTTTTTACAATACCATCATAATAACAGGGCAAAAGAAAGTCCTCATTTTACATCAAAGGTGACCTTTTAATGAGAAAATCTTAGCTATTTAATTATAATGTCAAATAATTGAGATTGACTAAGTTGTGACAGTTAGTTGAGATGTGAAGCGCGGTGGGTTAGAGCGCGCGCGGAGGTGAAGGGTATTTTGTTGTTGTGGATTGTAGCTCTTTGGTCTTACTAAGGGAGTGTGAGAGGGGGATTAATTGAAGATAATCCCTTGGAGGGCCTTTGTGGAGGATGAATAAATTATGAGCCCTTTGTATTTGGAGTATTTTGGAGAGAGAAATCCCGTGTGGCTTTTCAACTCCCTCTTTTATCCACAATTTCATCAAATAATCATACATATCTTTACAATAAATACAACCACCATTTATACCTTACCCACCACCACTCACTATTTTAAACACATTCTAAATCTTCCCACTACATCTTTCTTTCATTCATTAACTTATCTCCAAAATTACACTTTTCTCTTATCTTCAGATTCATTTCAAATTTCAAAAATCCATTCACTTTTTCATTTTTCATTAAGAGATGAATTTTTTGAAATTTTTTCAGTTTCAGATGTAATTTTAAATAGTTGAAGGTACTTTAAGTGAATAGAGATTAAAAATATAAATGATATGAAAATAGTTGCTAGACTTATGTAAATGAATGATTTCAATGATGTTTGAGCTTTGTATGAATTTGGTATGGAGAATGGATATTTGTGTGGTGGTGGAAGGGTTAGTTGTAGAGATGGAGGTCCCTACTGACCTCCATTTTCCACTTGGCACAACAGAAGATCCTTGTGCGTCCCTAGACTCTATCAAAGCTTCATATCATTACAATAGATTAGTCTGTGATTACCTTTTCGGTGAGTAGGCCGTTGGGACAGTCCTTGAGGAATCCTTTGTGCCTAAACACCCACAACCCACACTTAAGCTTACAACGAGTAATTAACTAAATAAACCAGTCTCACTTACCATTCCCTAATCTCCTTCTCTGTAACTGGACAATAAAACAAAAGAGATTTTTGGATTTAACCTGTAAATTAATGAGGGACTATAAGCCCCATGAATTTAAATGAGATCTAAGAAAGGTTGTCTACTCACAATAAGTTTTTTGTGTCAGTCTGTCCACAGTGTCTTGGCTGAGCTTTGAGTTTTTCTTCCCCATTTTGGTGAAGGTGGTCTCGTCTCGCACTTTTAATAATAGACACAGAATCCTTAGACGAGTCGAGTATTAAGTAGTTGACACATCTTTTATCCAAATATCCACGACCAGTTGCACCACTCTCAATAGTCTCAAAGTCTCAATCCACAATCTTGACACACACTTAATTCACCTGGAGAGGATAAGCACACATTTCATGTCACAACAAGCCACAAACTATTATCAGGGACTCCCAACGGTTATCCACAGGACCAGGGGGGCGACAAATTATTTATTTACAAAACAGTAGTTAAATAGTTGTGAATTATGGCGAATTATTCAGCGGCGTGGAGGATGTTGTTAGGCTGCTGAGGAGAGACTGGGAAGGAAGAAATTCGGGTTCGGAGGGAGTGGGACTCTACCGATTTCGGGGCGCATGTCATTCATATCAAATCAAATACTTTTAATATCAATTAATTCCACATCCCATTCTACTAACTCCCTTCCCATCATTCTCACATCCCACTCACATTCAAATCCACTATTGTTACAAGGGACTCTGAGGTCATCTTGTAGAGAGATGAATGACCTTGGGCTTGACCTTGATGTACATTGTTTCTATGTGCTTAGTGTTTGAAGGAGAGTATGCGGAGGAGTGGGAAGTTAAAAGGGACCGACACCTTCACTTCTTACAGAGAAACCCGGAGATTCTTTCCGCTCACAGTTGAGGGACATCCCTTGACATGGGAGTCTACGGAGACCTTAAACCTTCAATTACATTTGCAATGTCACCAAGTATTCCACCACTAGTTAAGGGGAGGGCTCTGAAAAATGTCATAGATTTAAAAAAAACTCATTCATGCCAAAACTGGGATTGATTGACCCTAAGGGACTGATGAGACTATGGGGGGACATCAAGTACACCCCGCTTCATTTCAATTGAAGAAAACTGTCTCTAATGAAGAGTTAAATTGGAGGTGTTTAATTTGCTGAGAAGTGAGCCTACCTGAAAATGGAGTTGGTCATGAAATGAGAATAAATGTTGCTAATTAATTCTAAGGATGATAAAAACAGAGTCCACAAAATTTTCTTGGTTTATAAGATGTTGTGTAAATGATTTTGTTTTGGTAGGGGGTGTGTGATTAGGGATGAGATGCTAATCACTCTTGCACAACCCGCAAGGTTTTGCTCTGTCCACTTATAAATTATTGTGCACTGGAAATAAATGATTGGAGGTGTTCCATGTTAGATAATCCAATGTGATGAGTTTTAATTCTGCTCCCAATCCATCACTCTTAAACTGTACAATAGATTGTGTAAGCTCTTATCTGTATCTCAACTCTCCGTGTACATGCATAAATCAAACAAATACCAAAACATGGAAAATCACCTCAATCCTCTAAACTGATTACTTTTTTTATCCACTGGGTTGAACATGTAATTATAATTTATACTATCATTTGTAATTGTCCCCCTTCCCAACCACAATCCTCTCCGCACCAGTTTAAAAATACTTGAAATAAACATAAGCTCATTTACGAACTGAACATGGACTTTGAGAAGAAAGAGGGAGAGAGTTGCGAGCCTTTTCTTAAGGACCCTTCATCCCCCAAGACGGTGGTGGTGGAAGGGCTCTGCTCATCCCCTTTGGAAAGATTGCAGGACTCGAGTTATGTGGAGGAGGGGGGGAAAAGAAAGGCCTCCTGTGTCAGTCTGCTAAACAAGGACTTGGGATGGCGACGGTACTTGGGACTTATCTACACCCTCACCTCCACTAACTGCTTCTCCCTTAGTTCCATCATCCTCAAGATGTATTCTCACATCCACATGTTCAACATGGGCACTTGGGCCTTCCCCATTGCTGCCATCCTCTCTGTCCCCTTCATCATCTACACGGTCAAGGTGGAGAAGGAGTCGGTCACTCAATCCTTTTGGCCTCTTCTAAAGCACAAGAAAGTGGCATTCTTCATGTTGGTATGCCAAGTAACATTTGACCCCTAGCATTTCCAAGCTGATAAAATAAATGTTTGACCTTGCAGCTGCGATCAGTGCTAAGCTGCTTGATCTCCTATGTCCTAATCCTATCGTTCAAGTACATAAGCGTGGCGGACACGAGGACGATCATGGCAGCTTCTGTCATCACCATCTACTTCCTGGGTTGGCTCTTTCTGGGGGAGCAGTGTGGGATCGTGCCTACGGTGGTGGCCGTCATGGCCATATGCGGCATAGGGGTCATGACACGACCCCCTATCCTCACAGGGGCTGAGGCATTTGATGATAATACGCTTGTGAGTCCGGCTCCTTAAAAATGACGTCATTGCGGATTTATATTTAGAATAATTGTGTGACAGATTGGAGTATCTCTGGCAGTGTTGTGCTTAATTCTGGCCACCGTTATAATCGTCACGCTGAGGTTCCTTCAAAATGTCCACCACGGGGTTCTCAACTGCTTCCTTTACACGTGGGCTTCAGGACAGAGCTTAATTCTGGCGTTGGCATTCGGGAAATTTGAACTCCCAGCGTCGTTGGTGGATGGAGCTGCGATGGGGGCTGTAGGGATCCTTATGCTCTTGGGCAACACATTCCTCGTCCTGGCCCTTCAGGTAGAGGAGGCCGGAGTGGTTGCTCTTATTAGAACTAGTGAGGTCATCTTCACATTCTTCTGGCAGTTTGTCTTTATCGGACTTCAACCTGATGTATTTAGGTGAGCATTGTGTCTCTATTTATTGTTTACATTATTTAATGCAATTTAAAGTGAGGTTAAGAAAAGTTATTAAAACCCGAATTTCCCCGATTTTCTAAAAATTAAGATGATATAAAAGGCTATGTTAATTTTCCAGCGTTCTAGGGGCAGTGTTGGTACTTACTGGAGTGGTTGTAGTGACTTTAAGAAAATGGGTTGCCTCCTTACCCTCAGAAAATAAGAGCCGAAAGAGATTTGCCTTTTTACTTCGTTGACCGTCCACAAAATCTTATTTGAATAGTTTAGAATGTGATAGAGCAACTATGAGCTTATTTTTGTGATAAAAATATACCTAATAAAAAAAACCTACTCCAAGCAGCTACGAAGGGCCCGTTCGGTTTACTTTAATCTAAGATCAAGTCAGTGAATTCTGGGGATTCTGTATAACAATAAGACAGAAAACTCACGAGAGTCGACCGCCATACAGGTCATTTCTTCGACAAACGATACCTTATGTATGGTCACTTAGTCAAGTACCACCAACATGTCAAATCTCGTAGCTGTATTTAAAAAAATATAAAACTCAGTATGTTCCACACCCATCGGTAATTTCAATAGATATAAAATACCGCTTCATCAGTGATTAGAAGAGGTTTCAAGTCTTCCAACAATGTATTTGATAAGATGATAATTTCTTTGAGATTTGCGACATGTCTTCGCTTGAAACCTAGGGTATCGGCCACATAATCTCCTTTCCTCTGATCTTCCTCTAAATAATCAGACCAATAAAAATAATTTCCTATTCCTCAAAATTTCTGCCATTAAATCAGGTGTACGCACGTAGTTCTCGGAGCTGCTGAGATTTGTCTAAGAGCCCCTTCAATGTAGCATCTTTCTCCAAATCGATATCCTCTAATTGTCGTCGCAGTCTCTTCTTCCTGTAAGAACCATAAGAATAGTTCATAGTTTAGAAACTTTTGAAAGTACAAAAGACAAATAAATATAAATAAACATTAAAGATTTCATTCTCTCTAATTACCGCATCACGTCCTGGAGCGTCAGGTAGAGTAGATCGTTCCCCATAAGCGTACAAGTTGGATCGTATCACATAAGTTTGGTCTTCAGTTGGAAATCTAGGCACCAGAAAATCCTTAAAGATACCTTTCATTGGTCCTCGGCATAATCTGCAAACCAAATCGATGATTAAAGAAATAATGACCAAAAATCCAACCCACAATAATTAACAAATCATGGAATCCCAATATTTAACTAATTAAAATAAAAACGTGTTCAGTTTATTATTTCAAGTCACAATTCACAATTTAATTTTTTTTTTAAATATTCTAAATGATCAACTTACTCTAGAATGTCCTGATTCGAATAGGACGAGTCGGGAAGCCAATTTTTGAGCCACGTACCCACTATTTCCATTTCTTTTTAGCCCGTTCGTTAGGGCTTATAGGATCACCTTTGTCTGTCTGTCCGTCCGTCTGTCCGTACGGACGATAAC
>JAQFYM010004591.1:0-15104 GCA_034694785.1 Agrenia bidenticulata
TCCTCCAGATGTACGGTATAAATCATAATTTTTCCTATATGTTTTGCCATAATTATTGTATTTTAGCCGTGCTTCTTCTCTTGTTATGTCACAGAATATCTTTGCCGCAATCTCTGTGTATCCTTGTTTGATTTTATGCACTTTTTAACAGATTTGTCTTGAAATAGGTCAAATACTCCTCAGTATTTTCTTTTAAAACTACCTTCTTTGTTGCAGCAATGTCTTATTATAATACAGTGCTGTCATAGGGGTATAAAAAAATACCAAAATGTGTGTAAAGTAATCATTTAAAGTATACAGGAATCAATAATTTAAAGAGAAAAATATCCAAGAGCTCAAAAACTCAGCTCTGGATCCCAGGAAAGAGTATACAGGAATCGAAAAACCCAGGATCAAAATTCCCAGGAGAAAAAAAAACACGCCCTAAATACGATATAAAAAAGCAGCAAAACGGAAACGAAAAAAAAATAAGCTAACGGGTTTTTGGTTGGTAAAATTTTAAACCCGTTTTTTACTACTTCTTGCACTTAGTGTGTTGTATGTCTTTTGATTCATTGTTAGAAATGAATCTTTTATCAGATGATTTTATATATTAATGGCTTTTTCTTCACTTGTATTTTTATTTTTTGCAATGTTTTAAACCGTTTTTAGTGCTTTTTTTAACAAAGAATTTTGATATTTTTTTATATAACTTTTAAGCAAAAGATATGATATTAGGCTTTATTACCCGCTTTAAATTAGTCGTATTTGTTACTATTAAGATTGTATTAATTACGAAATTGTGATTGAAAAATTTGTAAAGCTTTACACTATTTGCCATTAATATGCTTTTATACCTCCACTTAAAAAATGATTGGCCGAAAATGCTTTAAGTTATAATTCCATTTTGTTTGCCAGGCGGACCCGCGGAAGGCTTGTTTGTGCAACAAAACATAAGTTTAAATTATAGCATGCTTGTGAATTTTTTGCCTTTTATAGTTTTCTTATCAAATCTACACCCTCATGCTATCTGTCACATACCTGATCTGATCAGATAAAATAAAATAAACCAATTGGCTTAATATTTTCTTTGTATGTATTTTGTCAATACATTTTAGGGTTCTGCGGCAGGCCATTGTGTTGATGTTTGCCAAAGCACTCGATAATAGTGGATTTCTATTTTTTTTCTTATCAAGGCCTCACACTATTCCTAGGTCTCAGATAGAGATCAAATACATTTGATCTACAACATTAGGTATTAAAAAAGCATTTTTTGACTTTATATTGCAGCTACCCATGGATACTTACTAGAGCCATTCTATGTATATGAAAACCCCATGGGGTAAAGTACCCACGGAGTTCGAAATATTGTTTTCGGTGAACCCAATAACGTATAACGCGCAACCCCATGGGTATTGCAAAATACCCTTTTTGTGTACCCATGGATACTTTTCTTATATTTTTTTGGTGTACACATGATTACCCATGGGTATTTTAACTATATAAAATTATTCTCATACTACCCCATTATACCCATAGGTAAAAAATTTAGATGACCTTATTGGTGAATACCCAAGATTAAACCGTTGGGTATAAATTTACAATTTACCCATGGGTAGTGATACCCGAATAATAACCATGGGTATTCGGCCTAGAAATACCTTTTTAGTTGAAGGCATATTCATGGTTATTTGCAAATACATTGCCATTAACGACTTTTTGAATCTTAAAAACTGCTATAATAAGTTCTTGTATTTTAAAAAACACATTTGTAGTGTTACTAGATCTTATACCGATATTTAATATTCTTAACAAATATTTTCATAATTAACAGACGGACAAAAAAACCGACAAAATTCTTTTTTAAGATATAATTTCCTGCAAATAAATACTTATAAGGGCAGGAGTAATTTGCGCCTAAGGTGAAATTTGCGCCTTTTGCATAAGAACAATACTAGACAAAAAAACAAGTACACATTCATGCAAATCAACAAAAAACACATTTAAATAAGTGTATCCGCTAAAAATTAAAAAAAATTAAAAAAAATAAACGACCCAATTGCAACTGAAAAAATCTAAAAAATACATACAATTATAGCTTTAAAGTTTAAATTCTTAACGTGGGCACTAGAAACAGGTTAGGGGTTAGTTTTAGGGTTTAGGTTAGGGTTAGGGTAAGGGTTAGGGTTAGGGTTAGTGTTAGGAAAAAAAAGTTAAAACTCGGTAAGAAATAAAGTTAACACGCGTAAGTGTACGCAAATGCAAACCGAACGATGTTCTATGCCAGGTAAATGTCAAATTGGGGAATTAAAATAATTTTTGGCGCGAAATGGGAACTAAAAGCAAACTACCCGAAAGCGATAAAAAACATGATGAAGTCGCAAAAACTCCAAGTAATGTCTTTACTGTCTTTTATAGCACTTTAAATTATACTTTTTCTTATTCCAGCATAAATAACGCGATTTTCTGTTTTAAAAAAAAAAAATGTTTTTCTTCAATTTTTAGTGTATACATATATTAAAACGTGTTTTTGTATGATTTACATGAATAGGTTCTTAGTTTTTGTTCACGTATAGTTTTTATGCAAAAGGCGCAAATTTGACCTTAGGCGCAAAATGGTCCAAGCCTCAGATCAGAACGAACTGGATAAAAAAACCCAAAAAATACTTTTTTGACCGGGCCGAAAAAACAGAAAGGAAAGTTTTAAGAAAGTGTATATACAAAGCGAGCCATTTTTTGGTTAAAGTCGTTGGAAAAGCAATTAATTTTTGATGTGGCTAGTTTACTTTTTTTACTCATAAAAGCTGTATAAATCCTAATTTATCTTAACAAAAAAATTCTACGTTAATTTCTATATTTCTATTTAATCTTTATTATTTAGGATTTTCTTAACAACAAATTCACTGCCCAAAAAAAAACAACCTAAATTTAGGCGGACAGATTTTTGAAAAGGGTAGTTGGTCTCTCTATTTTACGTTTCTAAATCCATCAATGCTGACGGTATATTTGTTAATTTTCACTCTAAAGACAAAAAATAATTTTAAAAAATAAAACTTTTTTTTCACAAAAGTCAAGCCTAAACCTTTTGCATAAATTAACTAGCTAAATATAATATTTTAATCACTAGGGATATGCATATTCAGGCAAAAAATTTTCCTAACAAAAAGGGAAAAAGCACTTAAACCTTAAAAGAGTCATTACACATATATGTGTGATGCTTAAGTTGGCCATTAACACATACACGGGATATGAATAAATTACCCATTACCCATATATGTGTAATTTTAAAAATTAAATTTGAGCTGTGTCGATGGGAACAGTAAATTAGAAAAAATTTAATTTTTTTTTTTTTTTGAAAACTTTTTTTCTCTAAAATAAGATATTCAAAAGGTTTGCCCTTAACTCTTATAAGAGTTAAGACAGTATATAAGCTAGGGACTAGCCCGAACAGGTAGATTGTGCCGACTTATTCAGGTATCGGGTAAAATACCCGCTCTGATACCTGAAGTTTTAACTACCGAAGTTTTAACTACCCGAAGTTTTAACTACCCGATGTTTCAACTACCCGATGTTTTAACTACCCGATGTTTAGACTACCCGATGTTTAGACTACCCGTAGTGGTAACTACCCGATTATCTAACTACCCGATGTTTTAACTACCCGATGTTATAAATACCAAAATTTTGAACTATCCGATGTTTTAACTACCCAATGTTATAACTACCCTTTTTTTTTTTGCTATTAATAACTCTTTACATGACTTAAATTCTAAAGGGTTGCCAGTTAAACTGGCAAAACAGTGAATTCAATTTAAATACTAGTATTTGTAATAAAAAAAATCACTACCGTGAATGCTTAAATGCCAATAAAACAATTAAAATTAACTACCTTAGTTGTTGAATACTAATTATAAACGTATTTTTTTCTATTTTTAGCAATAAATGGTATTTTATTTAAGGGTAGAAATATATAATGCCCACGAAAATTCAATATTAATTTAATGGCAAAGATTTTTTAATGCATAAACAACAGGTTTGGATACGGTATTACCACAAGTTTTCGTACTTTTGGTTGTTTTTCCCCTTTTGTTTTGATCGTTTCGACGCAAATAAATTAAATATTGAAAAACGAGGGCATTAAATTATTTTTTTGAATTCCCGAGGTACAGGGACGGATCTACAGTAGGGCTCGTCCGGGCCCGGGCCCTAACAAGACTAATAAATTTAAAAAAAATTATCATAAAATTTTGTGTTGCGGGTTATTCTCCGCAACTATAACGAAATTAAAAAAAAAACATGATACTATAGCATAGACTATGCTTGTTTTAATTAAATGAACCTCTTGATGCAGTGCGTAATTTACGCGGTAGTTTGTACATCAAAAGCGCAAATTGATACTTGTATAAATAAATGACATCATTTTTCTTATTAAATAAAAGACAGGAATTCATATCTATATTCGTAAAAGAAAGAAATAAAATTAAAATGACACGTGCAGAAGCAGACAAAAAATAGTAGCAACAAAAAATCACAGAAAGTATCTATCGTATACAAACTTTATACAGTTTTGGTTCATTATTCTTCATATATAAATTATTATTTTGTGTTATAATTGCAAATTTGCATGTAAAAATCATTTTAAATTGCTTTTGTATTTTAAATGTTTTTTTTTTTTTTTTTTGGTTTGTATTTGTTTTAATTTATCTAGAAATTGCAAACTTTTTATTCTAACGTATGATTTTTGATTAAAAGCCAAAAGCAATAAGATTGTGGAGGAACTAGAAAGAAGAGCATAGGAAGCAGGAAACAAGAATTATAAAACGAAGAAGAAAGCAAGGTCAAGAAAGTTTAAGATGACAATCAGTCGATAAAATAACTTCGCAATGATTGCTATTGCGATATTATTTCTAAAAATTTAGAAAAAATCAGTATTTATAGTTTGTATTTTACTACGCGTATTTTTTGCACAAGCAGAAAATCAAACAAAACCAAGAACATACTACCTAAAACAACGACGTGTAACTTACACATATTTTATTTACATACGTTATAACTACTTATCTGGCTGGATTTTTTGCAAAAAATAATAAAAGAGTTTATTTCGCAAATTTTAAATGTAGCTGTAACAATAATTTTCCAAGCCAATATAAAATTTATTTTGAACTCGATAATAAAAATTTTTATTATGAATTCAGGTCGCGTGTAAGATTCTTTTCACAATAAAAATGCGTATTTTTATTTTTATTGCAAGTTAAATAAAAAAAGAAGTACAAAAAAACATTACGTTTTAGATAGCTTTTATAAAACATACATAAGATAACAAATCAATGGCTAAAATTAATCACAGTGTCGATCGCAAACATAAACGGAAATTAAGAAATAAATGCATTACAAGATTTATTGCTATACATCATAAATTCGTATTCTATTTTCGCTAGCCATAAGCAAAATATTTTTGTTTTAATATTGTGAAGCAGTTTAAAACGTGGAAAACCCCAAAAAAATGGCTAAAATTTTTTTGAATAAAATGGTTTAATCTATGATTGCTATACCAAATATGCTTTTTTTGTCGCTTTAAATAGGTAATAACACAGATAAACAAAAAAATATAAACCATAAAAAAAGAATTTAAGAATTTTAGAAGGTTTTACAAAAAATAAAAATTGTCAGAAAAAAGCTTCTGAAAAAAAAAATACGAGCCTTATATTTATAAAAAAAGGTTGCAAATACCAAATATAAAAAAACCCTTATTTTTGTATATAAACTATAAAATACTTATATTAGGACACAATTTGCTTTGCAAAACGTACATTTTACAAGCATCTGTAGTAAAAATACCCTTTAAAAAAACAGTATAAATTATATATAAAGTGCTTAAAAATGGTTTATGTTACTATTAAACCTAAATAAAAAAAACCAAGATGAAAAAATATATAACTATATTGTTTAAAATCTTAAACTCCAGAGATTGTTAAAAATAATTTATGGTTTAACTGTACCAATAAGTTTTTGATATTTTAGTTTCAGTATTTTTGTGTGGGTTTGTCTTATCTGGTTCTGTCATTTTTCATTAGAAAATAATTTTTTTTTGGCGCTCCGGGGCCCAAAAATCCTAGATCCGTCTTGGCCGAGGTATTAAAAAAAATTCCGCTTGTTGTTTTTATGGCATAAAATCACATAAAGCTATTTTAAAACGATAGGAAATCTTTACTATGAAAACATTGGGCGAGTATCTTTTTCTACCTATAAGTATTTTTCGTTATAAAACTAGGACAAGCGTTTACCTATAGGTATATAAATACTTTTTGTAAACCAAATTTGTTTATTTAATTACCTATAGGAACAAGCATATTCCTATATGAATTCCTTTTTTGTTTTTATTTTTACCCGTAGGTAGTGTGCTCTCTGTAAGTTAAGATTACCAATAGGTACGACCCATAGGCAATTTTTTTTGATACCTATGCTAAGTTAAGATTAATACCTATTGGTAAGAAAGACGTTGCCACGTTACCTATAGGTATGCAAATTAGAATGCCTATGGGTCAATTGCCATTTACCTATAGACAAAAAAAAATGCACGCCCATTGACGCATAAAACTTATTCTAATAGTGCAAACAACAAAAAATAAAAGTAAGCGTACAAATATAAAAAAAAATATGTTGAAATTTCTTTTATATTCAATTTATAGAGCTCAAAAACAAAAAACAACGGAATGCGTACAAAAATAAAATTACTTTAATTATACACATATAAAAATATTTGTCTAAGTATGCAAAAAGTCTATCTCTAAAATTCCCTCATGAAATTGTACCAAAATTCGTCTTGCTAGTCGCAACATACCTATAAATTGTTTTATTTTTAACAAATTTTTTATGTTCTTGTATTAACTTATGGTGCATTTATACATACAATATTAGCATTTGATAAAAATAGTAGTAGAATTTGTATGTTTTCTAAAGAATTATATTATCTTTGTCTTTCATAAAAAATTACTCTACTGTATAATTATCCTTGTTAAAAGTTATATCAAGTAAAAAAAAAACTTGCAAAAAATTTAACATTGTTTAACCGCAATTCACCCGTCGTGTGCTATTCGATACCCGAAGATTTCAATACTTCTAGTTATGGCATATCCTAGTATTTAAGATTTTCTAAAAATTGCTTTAAAACCCTTTGCGTGCTTGTACGAAAAATCAAAGGCACTCATACGATTTAAATACACACAAAAAAAAACCACGCCGCAAAAAGTAAACGTTTAATAGAAAGCTCCATTTCTGCTTTTTCACGGTATAGTTTGCATCAAAAAAAGCGCCAAGTCTTTTAAATTATAAATATCATAATTTGCATGTTAAAAATTAGAGAATTCTATTGTTTGCACCTTTTGCATATTTTTTTTATAAAAAATGTAGTATACGATAAAAAAAATATAGGCATCATGGTTACTTTTACCTTGTAAAAGACATGAAATTAGACATTTATGCAAACATTAAACATATTTTACATAACATCACATCAATACAAGAAAGTTTTACACAGTTTTAATACGAACCTACATGCGGATAAGCGTATCTGTAAAACAAACAAATGTAAAAAAATATTTAGCTGTTCGCGTATCATAAAAAAATGCATAACTATCCGTAAATAGACAAATTTTTTTGCCTCTGTACAAAATGAAAAAGACCGGACTGGCCCGCTGTCCAAACTGTTCTTTATCGGTCCGATGCAGACCTCGAATTTTGAATTAAAAAAATAAAAAACGCATTTTCTACTGAAATACACATTTGACATATTTATAAGCAAAAATTTAGTTTTTAAGCTTTTTTAAAATAAAAAAAGACTATTATCTTTCCAAAATTTATGGCTAGGCCCCTGCCTGATACCCCCCAGATAATAACTTTTAAAAATATGATTATAAAGAATTTAAAAGATCTACTGAAAAAAATCACTAAAAAAATGACTTTGAATGCTGTAACAGTTTGTTTTTTGTGTTATGTCTGTCCAAAGATATTCTTAATCCAAAATACAAGAACGTGTATCTTTGTGTGAGAATTTTAAATTAGCCTTTAAAAAAATTAAATGAAGAATACGATTCAATTAAAGACGACTAGCAAAGGAAAATGCAATAAAGCAGTAAAAAAAAGGTGGCCAAATTATGCCATTCTTACTCAAAACATGTGTAGATTTTTACGAAACACCCCTAAACTGTAATACAAGTACAAGCTTGATATAAAATGCATTTATCAGGATCTGTGTAAGATGAACTAAGCCGTGGCAAAGAAATCCCCAAAATTAATAGAAACGTAAACTATTTTGAAAATAAAGTAAGTCATAATTTTATATTATCGTATAGAAAAAAATTCAGCAAACATAGATAGGGTAATTTATAAAACATAAGTTGAGATTGGTCACTCCTACTTACTGTTAATATAAGGTAATTTACCGGTAGGTGTAAAAAGTAAAGTGTTTTTCTTGTACTACACTTGACTTATGTAAAACATTTAAAATTATAAGAGGAAAAAATAAAACAAAATTGTTTTTCAAGGAAGTTTGGTCTACCAAATCACGCGACTGGAATGCCTGATAAAACATTGCAATTGATTTTTATAATTCAAACTATCTAATTGCAATAATAGACAGACCACAGTATACTGTTGTCAATTCGACGATAGCCTCGTGATTTATAGGGGAATAATACAATACCTTGTATTTTTTATCAAACTCAAATAAAAATTCTTTTCATTTTTTATGTGAGTACTTAATTAAATGCATAACATAGTGGTTTTTGATGTTATAACCTATGAAATACTTCAAAAAACCAAGATACAAAGTATAACTACAAAATATTGTTACTTGTAAGTCGTAAATTCTTAAATCATTACAAAAATATAAAACATAATTTTACATACTTTATGCTATCAATGCATAAATATGCAGCTTTTTTGGTTTTTATTAGAAATGTATACGAACTTTGTCTGAAATAAATTCTGCATACTTTGTAATTGCTTGCAAACTCAGCTAATCTAATAAGTATAATTTAGCATATATGTTCTAAATATTCCTAACAAGCACTAAAACAATAATAAACGATAAACAACTTTGTATGTAAAAAAAATCAATATAAAATAAAAAAAAGCGATAAACGGGTTTTTAATGGTATAAAAAAAAGGCTAAATAAATATATCAACGTTTTTTTGTTATGTAATTATCTTTACTCATATATAAAAATGCTTTAAAATATAGTTTTTTTTTAGTATTTGCATGAGTAAAAATTTCCTATAGAATAAAGTTGGTGTAAACAAATACAATATTACACAAAAACTAATGTTGCGGCAAAAAAACACTTTTTTAGTATAATTTAACTGTAAAAAAAAGCATAAATTGCATAAATAATGTACCCAGAAAATCTGTTACATTTGTTTTTAAAATAAAAAGTTATATTGCAAATACGGCTACGTTTTCCAAAAACAAAACTATCTAAAAAATGGCGTTAATATGTTAGTTTTTAAGAATAGATTGGTCCAGGTATTTTTTGCGTGTAAGATTGTTGCACCCTAATATGGTCGTGGTAAAAAATATGCGGTAAGTTACTGGTAAGTTACCGTACTCGGAACTTAACGGTAAGCTCTTTAAAAAGGTACTCTTGAAGGTGGTAAACAAATCAAGTTGAAAAAAAAATGCGATTTAAAATTTTTACAAGCAAAATATAAATGCTACCACAATTTAAGCCTTCAACATTTACCAGAAGGCGTTTTTAGCTATATAATTAGTAAAAAATTTTTAAATAACTGTTCGATCATTTTACTAAATTATTGATTTAACAATTGTTTTTTAATAATACGAAAGCGGTAAAAGACAAAATTTCAGATTTTTGTACCCTCATATTCACACATACTTTCAGAATTTCTTTTCTATCAAAAAATAAAATAAAGCAGCAAAAAAAACATGAGAAATATGGGAACAATTTTTTCGTTTTAAATAATAAAAATGAAGGCGTTCTATTAAATATTGTCCATATCAATATTGGACCCTCAATATATGGCAATATGGAAGGAAATATTCTTCCCTTTTGTACACGCATGGTGAAAAGCGAAAGCCATACTAAGCCAGGCGATCAAGTAATTATCCGAAAAAAAGCTAGGCAATATTGACAAATAAAAATTATATGAAAAAAACAATAGAAATGTTTTTTGATTAATATAGGATTATTTTATTTACAATAAAGAAAGTGGAGCCGGCTGAATTTCAATGAAGATTGAAATGCGAACAAAAAAAAATAGAAATTTTTTATCACTTCTTTTTTTAGTTTTACTAGTAAAATTGAGAGTAATAGCACCAAGACCCAGCGAAGTTCATGTTCCTTGAAATTAAAATAATAAACCCGTTTTTTTGATTGTATATCTAGTTATACAAAATGTATACACCATAAAAACATCATATCACAAAGAAAATCATTTTTTTTTATAACTTATATTTCTTCTTAGTCTTCTTTTTTTTCGAGAAATATAAGGTGTTACTGCCTGTATAATTTTGAAAAGGTGTAAACAGGTAGTTAAATATCATTATATAAACATAAGAAAGAAAACCTTTTCTTCATGGTTGCTTTTATTAATATTTTATTTCTAGGCGTAGTTTTAAATTTTGACCATCTATATTAGTTTGCTTTGTATATTGTTTACACATTAAGTTTACAAAAAGAATACACAATATGTGTGTCCAAAATTTTATCATGTATAAATACTATTGACTATACTACTTTTTTTTCTATAGTAAAGTCAAATATATTATATGAAAAATACCGGACAAACTAATTCTACTAACCTGAATGAAAATTTGTTATTAACAAAATACTACAAATTTTTTGCCATAGTTCTGATATTTTTCATGGGTTAAAAAACAAACATTTTATTGGCGGCATTACTGCCTATATAATTTTTACTATAGTAAAGCAAATTATATATGCTTTTTTTTCGGACAACAATATCAGGTCTTTTGTCTATGGATAAAAAATATAAAATAATAAAGAAAGAAGTAAAACAGCCACGAACACAAGATCAAGTATGTAATTACGGCATATAAAATAGATACACACAAAAAGATGGAGTTATTAATTTTCTAGATATTTGTAAAAAGTTTTGCTATGACCATTTTACTATAGTAGAAATTTTAAACATGTCTAATATAAATTTAACTTGTTGTAATATAGTTACCTAATAAATTTGCTTAATAGATATTAGTAAAGGCGTAGAAAAATTGTTACACATTCATTTTAATAAAATATGTTTTTTTTTTACCATGTAAAAATATCTATACATAAAAACATATTTTTGCATTTTTTTCGACAAAAAAAACTATATTGGTTTGCATATGGCCATAGGGTGATTTTTTTTATTTTTTACCATATATGGTCCCGCCCGTATTCGTAACCACTGTCTAAATGTAACAATAGGTGGCGAATTAACAAAAAAATTTGCTTTTCTTTTCCCTAGGTAATTGTTAATTAGGCGGCTTTATTCATACAAGAAGGTACTACTGTATACATCTTCGACAACTGTGAATCTTAAGACGGAATAAAAAAACCACAATCAGTATCTATGTTAATACGTGGCGTCCTGATTTTAGGAAATCCTGATTTTAGAGATTCAGATTTTTGGAAATCCTGATTCTAGGAAATCCTGATTTTAGAGATTCAGATTTTTGGAAATCCTGATTCTAGGAAATCCTGATTCTAGAAAATCTTGATTTTTGGAAATCCTGACTCTAGGAAATCCTGATTTTTGGAAATCCTAATTTTTGGAAATCCTGATTCTAGGAAATCCTAATGTTAGGAATCCTGATTTTCGGAATTTAAAAAAACAAAAAAAATGCATAAAAAAACTATTTTCCATAAAAAAAAGGCAAATATAAAATCCTAATTTTAGGAAATCCTGATTTTAGGAAATCCTGTTAATAGGAAATCCTGATTCTAGGAATATCAGTTTTTTATGATTTGTATATTTTGTGCTCATAAAATCTGTTTTTTGTGCAAAAAAGAAATGAATATATTGGTGTTTACTGTTTACAGAAAAACAATGATTTCAAAGTTTATAAAAATAACATGTTACTTTTTTGCTAAGTATTCGTTTTCAGTATGTTGTAAACAAACCAATAGAGATAAAAAAGATGCCCGGTGTCAAACATCCCCTATAAAAAAGAAAAAGAATAGTAATAACGCACCATAATAAACCTTAATTTTGAAAAGCGACAACCAAAATACATATAAATGATAGCACGGTTAGAAATAAAGACAGTTAAACTTATGGATAAAGTCATGTAATTGATAGGGGTAGGTTAAGTATACTGTAAGGTTAGAGTTTTAGGTTAGGGTTGAGGTTAGGGCTAGGGTTTAGGGGTAGGGTTAGAGATAAGGTTCGGTAAGCGTTAGTGGTAAGCGTTAAAATACGGTTTAGGGTAGGTACCGGGTTAGGGTGGTTTAGGGGAGTTAGGAAGGGTTAGGGTTAGGTTAGAGCCAAGTTAGAAAAAAATCAAAAAAATCAAGGTAATTAAAAAATACTTTTTGAAAAAACAATATTAAGCATTTTAAATTTTTAATGCTGATGTAAACGCCTTAAATATTTGTTTTTGTATTCTTTTTTAAAACGGCGATTTAAACATGCTCTTTGAGATTTTTTCTCTTTTCACAAAGTGTTTAAGAGTTCACGCGCAAACTAAATTTGGGAATCAAAAAAAAATAAAAAAAATATTTAAATGGAATTTCCTAAAACAGGATTTCCTAAAAAAAGTATTTCCTAAAATCCGGATTTCCTAAAATTAGGATTTTATTTTTGCATTTTTTTTACTAAAATATTTTTTTTATGCATTTTTTTTGTTTTTTAAATTTCCTAAAATCAGGATTCCTAAAATTAAGATTCTCAAAAATTAGGATTTATAAAAATCAGGATTTCCAAAATTTAGGATTTTTACAAATCAGGATTTTCTAGAGATAGGATTTCCTAGGATCAGGATTTCCTAGAATCAGGATTTTCTAGAATCAGGATTTCCTGAAATAAGGATGTCACCATGTTAATACATGTCCAGCAAGATCTCAAATATCAAAATTTTTTTAATTTTTTTTATGCTATTTTAACCCTAAAGTTTATATAAAAATGTCAAAGACGGTGTAAGATACAGATGATATATCATAAATCTAATTTGATTTCAAGTCTAGACATTTTAACAAAGGCATATAATAGCTTGTTGATGTAACTCAATACATTACTTTATAACAAGGTAGTTATTATGAAAAGGGGTAAAATGTAGATGATTTAATTAGTTAAGTTCATATTTGTAGTTATGTTGGTACTACTAGCTTTAGGCCTCCTATGAATTTTCCCTCCCCCACTTTTTAGGGACAACCTAAAATTGTAGTACCAATCGATTAAGAGGGTATTTTTAATATAAAATTAGGCTAAAAAGTGGGGGGGGGGGGATAAAAAGTTTTTAGGAGGCCAAAAGCTAGTAGTACCGTTATCCTAGGCTTGCCACTTTTCTTCTTTAATTAGATTTTATTTTCCAATTTTTTTTTCAAAAATCTATTATTTTTCGAACAATTCAAAAATATATCCGTTTTTTTGGACACCCTGTATTATATCCATGAAAATTTATTTACGGATAAAATTTGGATGCAAATACTAAAAAAAATATACAATCAATTTTTTCAAATCCATCTTTTTGGCCATACGGAAACTCTTCGTCATGATAAGTCTATTCAACGGTAACGGGTTGATAAATTTTTGCGTTATTTAGTGCACTTCTAGTCTCCGTAAGAAACTTAAACTTTTTCATTTTGTTTTGTTTTAGTAATTACAATCTTCTTTGAATGTATATATTCGAACTTTAATATTGCTATGTTTCAGTCCAAAAAAAATAGTTTTAAGAATATAAAATATTTATGAAACGCTATAGGCTATATACATTACAAAAAATATTAAAAGCTCTTATATTATACAGTTAGTAGAACCACGATTATCCGGTAGGATCGGGAACGAAAAATCTTGAATGTGTACCGGATAATCAAAATACCGAATATTAGAGGGAGTAAAAATGAAATACCGTAAAACAGCCCGTTCCTATATTCACGAGCACATTTTGTTTTGTCTATTAACTTTTTTATACAGTATAATCGTCTTTGCGTTTTTTATAATCTATAAAACCTGCTTTAAAACCTTTCTTTTGTTTAAATTTATTTTCATCTTACCGTTCTTATGTATTATAGACTAAATGAATAGTGCTTTTTTTTTGAGTAAGACTTTTTTGTATTTGGTCTGACTATAATTTCGTCAGTAAAAAATTTTTGTGACTTTTGCATATAAACTATAAAAAAGACAAAAAAAAAGAATCCTTAAGTTGAGTTTTTATTTAAAACACAATATATATGCTTTTTAAGTGCTAAAAGTTGTTCTTAAAAAAGCTTAAAAAAACTACCGGTTAATAAAAGTCCCAGATATACGAGGTACGGATAATCGAGGTTTAACTTTATAAGATAATTTTTGTTTATATAGTCTATAAACAATCAATAAATTCAGTTGTAATGTCTTTAGACTGTATGCAGTATTAATCTATGATAAAATAAAAAAGTACACTATTGATTTTAAATATCAAAAAATATTCAATATGCAGAAAAAAGACGATTTTACATATATAAAAAGATTCTTTTTTGTTTTTGCAATATCATATTGCTAAAATACAAGTTTAAAGCATATTAATGCCACCTTTTGTTGCTGGATTTTAATGTAATTTAAAAATGTTTCTTGTTGCTTTATAAAAAAATAGCCCGTTGTAATATTTTTTATGCTGTCAAAATAAAATATATACAGAACTATGATTTCTTGTAAATTATGTTCCACAATAAGATATTTATATGTTTAGGAACGGATTTCTTTATTAAAAAAACCTCAATAGACCAGTCCCCGGAATTTTTTGTTTACTAAATAGTAGTTAGTGTTTTTTTTTGGAATTGTGGCTGTAAAATTTATAAAGGTTTTTTAAACATTATTTATAATGATTAAATTTTTTTTGGAAATTTTATACAGTATTTTCCTTATAGATGACATCTTTTTAAAAGACAATTTTCGTAAAAAAAGTGATT
>JAQFYM010004592.1:0-15092 GCA_034694785.1 Agrenia bidenticulata
TCTAAAATTTACATCATAAGATAAAATAAATTACTACAAGTAAGATAAAAATACACAAAGTTTAGCAATCTTCGTTTATAGACTAAAAAATTTAGAAAACATTGTGAATAAACATCATCGTGCAATCAATTATAATTTTTCCGTGTATATTGTCGCATTTTAAATAAAAATGTATTTCGTAGATATTGTTTATGGCCAAAAAAACCATTAGTTATACTATGAACTGAATTTAATGCTTTCATTTTAAATAGCGAATTTTTACGGTAAGTACAAAAAATTTACATTAATTTTTTTTAAATGTTTTTTAAGATTTTTATAGAATTTTCTACATTTTATTTACGTTGTCCGGCATTATGTAGTATAAAAAGATATATATTCTTTTGCTTATTAAAAAGCAATAAGTCTACACCTACTCTTGAATCCACTACTAAAGACAGCCATAAAACTTTACCATTCAATCAAGCTTTTACACTATTAAAAGTCTCTTACCCCCATCACAAAATTTATTACAATATATAATTAAAGATAAAAATCGACAATGAATGTTTAAAACACTCAAATTTAAAATAACAGTATGTAAGAAGAGCTATATTTTTATATTTTTTGCTTTTTATCACAATTATATAAAAAACTTCTTCCGTAGAGTAATAATATCACAGAATCAGGCATTAACGCTTTTTTGTTTGAATAATCCTTTGTATTTATCACCTATTTCTTACTATTTCTCCAGGGAGTATCAGATTTGTAAAAAGAGTTTTATTTTAAAAGATACAACATCTTTTATGCCTTATAAAACACAAATTACACGCAAATTTATATTTTGAATTTATTTTTGTAATTTTGTCAGATGTTTTTAATTTTAATAAAAATTATTTTTTACTTACCGCTTACCGGTACATTACCGTTTAGTAACCGAGTACATAGTAACTATTTTTACAACTTACCGATAACTGGAGTACCCTAATAAAAACACTATATGATGTATAGTAAATTTACTATACACTTACTATATGTATAGAACTATACCGTATAGTCAAAACTACGATCCCTAAAGACATCGTATAAAAAAAAATGATCTCATTAAATAATCGTAAAGAAACCACTAGTATATGCTATACACATACTTTTAAGCGTTTTATGTAGTTCGTAACCGCCGAATCCTCGATTTTTCGTAATTTCGGATATTTCGGATATCGGATAAATTATCCGATTTTTTGTCTGGTCAGGCGTATACGATACTTGAAAATGAAAACTATTCGGGTCGAATATCCGAAAACTATCCGATGCAGTACTCTAGTTATACTTGATACAATATGTAATCTGTGATTGTTTTAAAACCCTTTTTTACCGTAGAATTTATATTTTAGATTTTTGATAAACATGGTTATAGGGTTTTCGAAAAATATACTTCTATTTGCACTATAATATTATTGTTGACAAAAGCTGAAAAAAAAAATTAGAACTTCTAGTATAAATGAAAAAGTTGACAGTAAATTTTTTCCACGAGTTTTAAATAAAACGAACAAAGTTAAATTTCTTTGGCATACATCAAAAAAAACGTGTGATTCATTTGGTGCTTATATGATGAAAAAAATATATAACTTTAAAGGATTTACAAAAAAAAAATGTTAATATTAAATTTGCTACATGCGTATAAAATATATTAGTTTGAAGTTTATGGCTAAGCCAAAACACTTTAAATAATATTGCCCTGATAGCCCATTCAAAAGATACAAAAACAAGAATACAAAGATTGTAATACCTTCTAAATCATAAATAGTAAATAACGCGTTTTTTTTATACATTTTTATAAATTTTGGTAAGTTAACCATGACACTGCGTTTTTAAGTAAAAACATTTTTATTTCTTTTTTATTCAAGGCATCTTTAATTTTATAAAGCAAGGGTGCGAAAAATATATAAAAAACATAAATCATTATTCAAAATATTAGTAAATGATCAAGACGAAAAATGCATGTAACAAAAATATTATATTTTTGTTTAATAAAAAACCTTTCTTACTAGCTGTCTTGTTTGTTTTAAAATACATATTTTTAAGAAATCAGAAAGAAGGAATAAGTAAGTTTTTAGGACTAGAACTCAGTGTAATGTGTATAAGTATAGATCAAAAGCACACTTTATTACTTATACTTTAGGTCTTAGTCTTCTTGCCCTAATTATTCATTATTCGAGTTTTATGGTTTATAATGGCATTCATTGGTCAGAATTAAATTTTCAAATTCGTTCAAAATATGGGCAAGGGTAAAAAAATTGATAAAATGTCTTAATTCTTCAAACCATCGTTCAAAGGGTTGTTTGTTGTGGACTTACCATCAATAGGCCCATTAAGTAAATAAGGGACATTTAGGCAGCTCTATAACTGCGATTTTCGTAGTTTTTTACACTTATTTTTGTTTAGTTAACCCGTCATAAAATACAAAATAATAGAATTTTAAGCTTAAAATTATTTTTAAATATACAACTATTAAAATTTTATATTTTTATACGCGAAGGTACTAAGAATAAAAACAAAGGAGTTTTAAGAGAGTTACTCGACACTGTTACACAAAAAAAAAATATCATATTTGTAAAAAGAAGGCTTTAAAAAATAAAATATATATGACCCATGCTGAAAAACTGCTATAATTTCTTAAAAGGTAACTTTTGTAATATTATGGTACACTGGCATCAAGAGCCCGAATACCTGGATCAAAAATAAAACAACTTGAGGGTTGACCTAGAATTCTGCAAAAAGCCCGGCCTGTTTTTAAATCCAAAAATAAAAGTTACCCGACCCGGCCTTTTAAAAGTCGAAAAACCCCAAAACTTTTTTTATGGTGTTTAATCAATTTTTTAGCCGAAATTTCTAGTAAAAAACAGTCAAATTAAAAACTGATTTTACATAATACAAATTTAAATGTTTCTACTTAGTTTTATACAACCTTTGTTGTTTATTTATCACAGAAAAATATATATGTGTAATTTATAAAATAATATACAAAAAAAGGTCATTTTTTAAAGACGGTTATCTTGGGTTAACAGTGACAAGCTTATAATCAATAAATATAATTCAAAATGATTTTTTTAAATTTGTATAACATATATAGATTGGACGGACTAACAATAATTACAAAAAGGCATGAAAAACCGGAATTTTAGTACAAAAATATAAGTAATTGGTTTTTTAAGTTTAAAAGGGATACAGCATATTTCTGATTGCTAAGTAATTTGCATTTAACAGCAGTAAGTATATGTTTATGATATAAAATATTACAGTTATTTTTTTAAATTTTTGAATGTAATATGTCTTAGTTTAATTTTATTTTTATTACATTTTTAGCCAAAAAAATTGTATTTTTTATATTTCTTGCCATTAGCAACTAGTACCATACCACAAAACTATGTTTTTTATACTTTAAACAGAAAAATAAAATGTATTATATTATTTATGCAAAAATTTATGATATTCCTATATATTCAAAATACTATTTATCAACAAAATATTACGGCAAATATTTATTCTAATATAGACGTATTTACAAAGATTTACTTAAAAAAAATATATTTTTTGAAAAACAATACAAAACGAAATATGTCTATATATATTAAGTTGTAACTATCCGGATTATCTATATGCAAATTACATTTGAGTTTATTATATACCAATACGAATTTTGTAAACCTTCGTGGCCTTTTGGTTGAAATAACCCAAATTGTAAATATGTGCAAGAAAAATTTAAATTTAAAAAATAATTTTTTATAAAAAAAACCTGCACCACAATATTGATTAAAAGTTGCCTATATTTTGTGTCCTGTAGAGACTTTGCATACTTCAGTATTTAATTTTAAGCTTTCGTCGTTCGCGCCTCCGAACAAAGAATGCTTTTTTTAAAAAACGAGTGTTTGCGTTTATTGTACTAATATTAAAACTTTCTAGATTTTGTATCCTTAAAAATAATTTTAATTGTTTTTAGATGCACTAACGTATATTTATTGCCTTTTTTTATTTATACATACCTATAATTTTTTGGTTTTGTATGAAAAAAAAGTAAAACATAAATAAAAACTGCATTTAGTTTTTTTTTACATACAGAAACTTTTTTTTTTTAAATAGTCACTGATTATTTTTTAACGGTCTTTACTATTTTTCTATCATAAAAAATTTAAATCCGTTTTTTTAAGGAAAAATATATTTTTTTATACTTTTAATTTTTTTTCGGGTAAATAGCAAAAAAATTCCCGCAGTTTTAAAAAAAAACTGCCCTAGCCGCCCCCGCCCGTGCCACCCCCCCCGCGGGCCGGACTGACTAGTTTCGGGCAATGTAGACCTCTAGTTTAATCCATTTTTACAAATATCATTCTAAAAAAATCAGGCTCCGTTAGTTTATGTTTAGTTTAAAGTAAACTCTTGTAAACAATACATTATATAAATATATGTAGTTTAATAGATTACCAGAGATGAATCAATTTATCATCTAGATATTTATCGTAAAATGTTTACTTTAAATTCATAAAATTCGTTATTTAAATTGTTTTCGGTGGCTTTATGTCGCCCAAATATAAAATCTTTCTTTAACGTTTTAGTTACCACGTAAGAAGGTAATATTTTTATTTTATATTACTTAAAAAGAGACGTTAAATAGGTCCACTTTCGGCAGTTATTTCTTCCCTTAATTTTGTTTAAGACTATTAAACATTTTTTTCTGGTCTGCTTTTTGTATAAACGACTTATATATTTTAAAAAGGCAAAATTTTAATAAAAACTTTACAAATGTACTCAAAAATTCTTTATTGCTGGAAACTGATTTTTTTTTTGTTTTCCTGTGACTAAATAGGCTTATTTATATATGACAATATACGAATAATACAATATTTTATAAAAACTAGATTTTACATGGAGACTTGTGCATTCTATTCTATGAACGTTGATACGCTTCAATTTATATAATAGAAATAATACTTTTATTTTTATAATAACATTGTAAAACACACCTAAAATACCTTTAAATATACTGAATACTTGTATATATTCTAAAACACTTTGATCTTATATTAATTGGTAAAAAGACATGTTAATTGTTTAGTCGATAATAATCTATAGCAGCAGTAAACCGAGAGAAGCATATATAAAATTAATCCTATTTTTACTCTTTATTTATTGAAATATTCATTCAATTTATACTTTTCTACAACAGGTTGTTCTTTATTTACTTCTTTGTCCGATTTTTTTGCCTCATGGGCATAAGGAATCCATTAGGACGTGGATTGTTTATCATACTATCGTATCTAGTGCTCGCATCTAAAGGTGATGCATCTCCGCCTGCTGTACTTTCTCCGGCGCACCAACTAAAACGCGCCATATAAAGTATTATGATAATATTTAATGTATACCTTCGTAATATGTTACTAAATTGCATATTTGTAGACTCGATTCCATTTATATATATATATGTTTTGTACCTTGTTTGGTTCATTTTTATCTATTTCCGCTTGGTTAATCACATGATTTAATAAAATTGGGCTATTGATTAAACGTGAATACAGATTGGTTATTTATTACACGGGCAATTTATTGGATACAGAATGTTTAAGCTGTAATTCTATTGGTAAATTTTACAAAATCAAGCTTTAGTTTATACATAGATTTAAAGTATGAGAATAAGTAGTGACTTATCATTTTATGTGATTACATTTTATACATTCGCAATACCTATGTAACGTTTATATTAGGGTTCCTAAAACCGGTTAACTGCTTATCTGGTTCTCCGGATGTTTGAGTTATTTTGACTTAAAAATCAAATATTTGCTATCCGGATTTTTAGGGGCACTATCCGGTTGCAACTTTTATAACCTTACCAATGTTGCAATTAGTTTCTAGCAAAATAAAAAAAATGACAGCAATAATTTTATAACTAGAAAACTACAAAAAAGTTTCAATTGAGCGCAGCAAATAACAATTGTTGAAAGTTTTATAAATCAAATCAATATCAAACTTCTACGAGATTCTTTTTTTTCTGTTGCATAAAGTCAAATTGATATGAAATTTGTATTTTTACAACAAAAATACTATAGTAAGTGTGAATCTATAAAAAGCTACAAAGCGTCAAAAGACACAAATTAGTCGTAAAAGACATAGAACTAAAGTAAACGGTGTTTTCTAAAAACATTTTGTATAATTTTACAGCAATAAACACCTTAATTATTTTTTCTTTTTTTGTAGTTTTGTGCCAGTTCTGCTATAAGACTGACAGTCTCTGATATCGATAACAGATTTTTCCAGCCCTGGTCAAACTTAAAAATTCATTTTTAAAAATTATTACAAAAACCATGTAACAACCATAATTTTATGCACCAATAAATTACCAAGTATTAATCTTAAAAAGTCTAACGAAAACTAATGTTTACGGTACTTTTTTTTATTAAAAACCGAAATAGACTATATTTACAATGTTTAATGCATCGATACATGTTTAAGTGCTTTCAATGAATACAAAATAAAACTCAACATGGAGTTAATTCCTATTTTACAAATAAAATAATTTTTATCTAATACTTGAGGTTTTAAAATTGCCTTGCAACTACGATTTTTCAATGCAACCTTAGTAGCGTATAAAATACGCAATTATTAGTATCTCAAAAAAGCAAAAATTTCATCTTACGTATAAAAAACGAATTCCCGATATATTTGATATATCCGGTTGTTTTTAAGAAAGACTGTTCGCTAATGTTCGTAAACATAAAAAACACGATTATTGCGAAACCAAAGTTTTTTGTTTGCCAAATCTTGTGATTTTTAATATTAAGATTCGATACTAAAAAAATAAAGAAAAAGTTTACAATTTTAAAGTATTCTGGTGGGGTAAATAAATAAATAGTTTTTAAATAAAGCAAAAAAGTTAATTAGTATTTATAGCTAAACTCTATATTTTTACATATATTTCACAATAAAATTTTAATCAGTACTCGATTAATTTTTTTTTTGCAATTTTGTAAAATTGAAAATAGTATTTAATTTTCAAATTTACTTTTACTATTTTATATGTATTATAATTAAAGAAAAAGTTTAAAGTTTACTAAATGATAAAAAATATATATAAAAGTATATATAAAATATTAATTAACTGCAACACACTGTTTTTTACAATAAAAATTTGACGTTTTTATATCAAATAACGAGAAATTTGCGTATATGTGCTTTTTTGTTTTTGTGCAAATCTATTTCGGCGCAGAAATGCGTTTTTTTTGAAGATAAGCAGTTAGAAAATACTATTTACTATTTTACGTAACAAATAATACAATAAAGGGAGTAAACAGTAGTATAATAGAAAAGGAACCTGCATATTAGCAATTTTATAGTTTTGTTAAGAAATTTGATAATTATGTAGTGATTAAATACAGGGAAGCTTTTTTTATATGTAAAAAAATATAATAGCATATTAAAATGGCTATTTTATGATACTGCTGACGTGCTTTTTTTAATTGGTACTGCAATTTTGTTTTAAAAAAAACAAAAAACATCGTATGACATAAATAAATGTTTAAGTCGCTTTATTGTTTTCTATAAAATATAAAAACAAATTTTATAATTGTTTTTTTGTTATTTTTGTTATTTTTGTATGGGATATCGGTATTTTTGTAGTATCCTAGTCTTTTAGATGCATTTAATTTTTAAAAAAGGTATAAGATTGTATTGCTGGAACCTATAATACATTTTTGTCTTTTATGCGACAATTTTGTTTTCGCAATATTCAAATTTTAAATAAATTTAAAACATGGCTAAAATGCAGAAAAATTGTATTTAAGGTTTTTATGGGGTTTTCTTATAGAGATTTTACTTATGCTAATTATCAATAAAGTGAATGTCGTTTTTTGGTTTTTTCGTTTTCGAAAAATTTCGCTAAAGAGAAATTTACCAAAGGAAAATTTACTTATGCATAGACAGTTTTTTTTGGTTTTTATATATATATTCAATTTTATAAAACGCTTTTTTGTAACTTTTTTAAAATACAACGGTTTGCAGTTTTTTGATATAGTGACTCATTCTATTAATTTTTTCTATGAATCTTACATTTTTTAGTATTTTTGTGCATTATATATTCTTTAAAAAGAAATTTCTTTATACATATTTTACTGTATTATATATTTTGACGGTTCATTTTTTTGCTATTAATATAGTGGTATACACTGTATCGTAATATCCATGCTATTTTGCTGCTTAAATTTTGTATTGAAAACATAAAACCGTGACTTACCGCAATAATTTTTTTTTCTTGTAAATATTATGTATATGCGTATTTGTAGACTGTGCAGTAAACAAATACGCTGCATTCTTACGCTTACGTTCCAGAGAAAAGGAAGTTGCAATTAATTTTTTTTGTACAATTAAAGGTAATGTGAAAGTATGTTTTTTTTGTAGTGCCATGACTATTTGAGATAATTTCTTTTATATTTTGTTACATCATCCCATTTTTTACCACTTTTGTATTATATTTAGTTCGGTTTTTGCATTCCAAAATTTTTACTTTACAATGTAATGTTTTTTATTTTTAAATGTTAGAATTAAAATCAAAAAAATCAGTACAAACTTTATAATGTATAATGCACAGCGAATCAATATATACAATGTTTTTTTTTAAAAGATTAAAGTATGTAAACTGAAAAATATTTTATTGATATTAATGCGCATTATTTAGGATCAAAATGGTAAAAATCACACAGTTTATTTTTTAAAAGGATAATATTTTGCTGAACAACACATTTTACAAAAACAAAAGAACGTATATTAATGCTTTAATCGAGCCGCTCATTTTTTTAATCTTAAAACGAGTAAAAAAGCATTTTTTCTATTAGAAATGATATTTTTGCAATTAGTTTACAGAATTGTCAGAAAATAAGAACGCATATCTATACCTTGTATAGTTTTTTTAATAACACATGTATATACATATAAAACTTTAACGACAATTTATTTTTATTGTACAATATAAATTCGTTTACTAGCCTTATACCTGTCCAAATATACTTTCCATGTAATTTAGCAGTAAAATTTATGCAAAGTAACATTTTTGCCTTTTTAATCGTGTTTAAATCCTATATTAAAGTCAGACGCTATGTTTAAAATCACATGAAAATACCTATTGTACATACATGCTGTTTTTTGTTGCCATGACATCGATACGCTGTATTTTGACTATCGGAATATGTACCGTTATATTTTTTATTATAAATTCTATACTTTTTCAAGCCGATTGTCTTTTTTCGTAGTTAATAAAAGTAGAGTTTTTTTGTTTGTCGTAAAAAACAACTAATAGAGGGCACAACGTGATACGTTTTGCTATAATATTTTTTATTTGCGACAAAAAAAAATACAATGCGTAACAAGTTTTACTATTTTTTTTATTGTATAAATCTTAAAATATAATTATAAGTACAAGTTTTTAGAAACAAAAAAACAAACTTCATGATAACAAAGGCGCAAAAAACTCGTGTATTTCTGCAACACTTTTCTACTTCTATCTGAACATAATTGTGATTTTTTTATCTAAAACGTTACACGTGCGGTGTATTCGTTAAATCTTGTCTGGTGATAATAGGGTAGAATCATTTTTTATGTAAATTTATGCGGCAATCTTGTACGTATGTGCAGCTAAAACTAGGCAGATGTAATTGTGCGCTTTTCAATAATGTCATTATACTTTAAAACAATTTTATTCCAAGATTTATAAGCAAAACCATTTCATCAAACGAGCCTGCATTTTTAAAAATCCGAACCCATAAGCAGTAATTAATAATATATAAATTTTGCTTTTGTCCTCTATTATTCATTAATTATATTTTTACATGATTGGGTTAATATTTAAATATACTGATATTTTTACGGGTAAAAAAAAAAACCTCCCACTTAAATAATGACGCATATATGCGTCATAACAAAAGAGTCATTTTTTAGAGTTTTTACGTATATATGCGTTATAAAAAAAGGCTCTTTAGTGAGTTTTGAAGTTATTTTATTTTGGGAGAAAACTTAATTTAATACTTTTTTTATAGTTTTTCTCGCTCATTTTTTGTATTTTAGCACAGAAATATAAAAAAAAGGCCTTCACATAGAAAAGCTAGCAGATATGTGAACAGAGTAAATTATTTATTTTTTTTACCTGTAACGCGTTTTATTGTAGAATCCGAATCCGTGGCGTACCCAGGAATTTTTGAGCCAGGGGGTAGTCAGTGTTTTTTAAAAAAGTCTGTTTTAACCTCTTGTTTTTCGATGTTTTAAAGCGTATAATTTTTTTTTGAAAAATTTTGTATTTATATTTTTTTTTGGATTCTTAAATTACAAAAAAACTCTGCACAAAAAAAGACCCCCCCCCAATAATTCCGGCGTGAAAAAATTTCTAAAGAGGAGGGGGGGTACACCCCCCCCTCGGTACGCGCCTGATCCAAATTAAAGATTTAAGATTTAAAACATAAAAAAAATTAGTACATTTTTAGCAAGTAATTAGAAAACGCATAAAAAAAAAATTGGTAGTGTATATGTTACCGGCAAAGTGCGCTTGTAGGCAAAGTGTGATTTCCTAGGCAATGTTCCATTTTAAGCCACAATAACTGGCTTTTGGGTCCTAAAATGGTACATTGCCTACGAAAAGTACACTTTGCCTACAACGTGCACTTTGCCGGTAACATATATACATATTCGATGTACAATCTAAATTTAAAACGGATATTGAAGGGTTAAAAAGATAAATGCAAATTTAAAAATAAAAAAAATCGATTTCTAATATCATGACTGTCATAGATTCGACTTTTTCTACAGATTGTCAAACCTTGATAGTCTTTCTAAAGCTTGATAGTTTTCATGATTATACAGTTTTATGATAAGATTGATATGTATAAAAAAAGTTGTAATTATTCCAAAAGCCAAGTCAATATTTACTAATATAACAAAATCACTTTCGGCGTAATATAATATAAGGTAATATGTTTTATAAATATAAGGAGTTAATGTTTCAGTAAGGAAATTACATTAAAAGGCAAGTAAAGAAGATTAAAAAAATACTAGTTTACTCAAACATAGGGAATATTAGTCTAACCACTTGCTGGTCTACAAATGATAAAATTACTTACTATATATAGTATAATTAAGTCATGTTGCATACTTTATGTGTTCATAAATTTCTAGCTAAATATAATTCAACCAGGTTACAGTTGTAGATATACTGTGAGAAAATGGCAATAAAAAAAAATCCCTTTTAAAATTTTAGAATTTTCAAAGTCATTTCCCCTTTATTTAAATGATGCTATTGTTTTAAAAATGTTTCGTCAATGTTTATGTGGGTTAAATATTATAAAAATACAAAATAACTAGTACATTATTATAGAAAGGTATGTTAAATTTATAAGTTGGTCTTGATTTTACATTTTTTATAAGTTTAATGGTCTATTAATGACAGGGTTCATAAATATCGTGTCAGAATGACATTGCCTCTTAAACTAACTATTATATTTTGTAATCTGGAGGTGCATTTGTTAATATGAATGACTTACATTAACAATGTCTTTTTTTATTTTTTGCTTTTAGCTTTCTGTCATCCTTGTCTCACAAGGTAACTATGACAGAAAGATAAAAGGATGAAAGTAAAAAAACATCTGACTATATGAAGCTCGTAGAACATACACGTAATCCTTTTAGCGCCATATACTTTTATTTCGAAACAATTTTATATCTAATCATGACGCATATATGCGTCATACGGACACTAAAAATGGAGAAAAAATCAAAGTTATCTTCGGATAAAAAAGGGGCTTAAAAAAAGCTGAACAACAAAAATTTCTTATATTTATTTGGGAGTTAAGTAAATACTTTTTTTCTAGAGGCACGACTTCTAACAATTATTAACAAAGAGAAGAGGTCACAGAATTAATTTAAATTACAATAGTTGCAATATAATAATTTGGTATATATGTTTTCTGTCTTTGAGAAACAATAAATTCAGTGCAATATAATACATTGTACACTGAAAACTGTATAATAATATATAATTTATACTTTACATTGTAAATTATGTAATAAAAGAGTTCTAAATATTTAAGACATGTGTCTTAAAGTTTTTTAGAGTTTAAATAATTTTTTATTGTCAGTTTTATCCTATAAAAATTAATAGTTTAAGACTAGATCTACCACTACCACTTTCATTTTATTTTGTTTTTGTTATTTGCGTTAAAATAATTAACGTAATTATTAATAAAAGTAAAGTTGTCACTGTATCTATTCATAATAAATGTAGTAGAAACTAGAATGATTACTATTTAAGGCATGTTTTTCTTCAATAAAATTATTTATTTACTAAAAAAAATATCTGAAAATTATTTTTTACTAATAAACTTTTTCTTTGTAAAAATAATTTATAAGCAGAGCGAAGTTCCAATATCAACAAAATCGTTAAAATTAACATTGACTTACATGACTTGAAAAAGATTGATAACGTTCGAAAAACGTCTGAATCGTATTTCGCTTGAGTATATATAATCAATAAGCGTTTTACAATGTAAAGAGGAAAAAAATTTACATGGTCAAAAAAACATTATACGTTATATATTATATTCTGCGCATCTATACTATGCTTAAAAAAAAGGTTCTAAAAAAAGCTGGTTTTGCACATGAGATAAATGTTGATCTACAGCATAAGAATATTTTTTACTAATATGAGTTATATATATTTTCTCGCGAATTTGACGTTCTTTTTTTGTTTTGAACATGGATTTATTAATCATTCAATTGCAATAGTATATTTTACATAAAACGAACATTTGCAATGATTAATTGTCTGAAATATTACAAATGAATTGATTTAGTATGACTTGAATAAAAACATTTTTTTTTTTAAATCTTTTATGTAACAGCTAAAACGCAGTTTTACCGCTCTTCCTTTTTAAATGGCTATAAAATTACAAAGCCGAGATTTTAATGTTGGCAAAAAACGCATTTGAAGTATACAAATAACGGTGAATTTTACGTGGCTTATAACGGATGACTTCTTTTAGTATCTCTCTTTCATACGGTATCAGTAGGCAAAAACAAGCAAGTTTATCGCAATGTTGTAAACACACAAAAAAACATTATCCGAATTCGATTAGTATACGCAAATACATTGTCTTATAGGCTTAGTTTTTTGTTTTTAAGGCTTATGTAAACAAGAATCATTTACTATATCATAAATATTTTTTAATTATTTTTGTTGCATATCACAACCTTGTTAGTATCCTACATGCAATTACAACAACTGTAATAATTACTTCGTATATTAAACCTCGCGTATTTTTGTTGTATAAACCCAAAAGTATAATAGTTATAGCATACTGAGTAACTTCAAGTGCTAAGTACTTTACAATGCATGTATAAGCATCTACTACTAACCGGAATTTATTGTACATACGAAAAAAAACGTATTCTACTGTGGGCCGCATTAATTTTTAATACAGTCCGTTATTGTGGTATTTTAAGTAAAAACGTTTTGCCTTATGGACAAAGAAGAACAACTTGAACAAAGTATAAGCCCAAAATATTGTTGACGTTGTTGCAAAGCCTTATAGTTTATATTTTCAATTTTGTTTTTTTTGCTATTTTTTTACGTTCTTTGTACTTTAATCCTAGCTGATATAATTTTTTACATATAAAAAGAGTATATGTACTTTTTACGTAGACTAAAACGAGTATTTGCAATGAAAATTTCTTTTTACCATAGATTAAAGAAGTATTATATTACATATGATGCGATTTTTCTTTATGGTGAAACAATTTGCACTTTCAAACGGCTTAAATGCATTTTCCAGAAATTAACAAGCACTTAAACAGCATTGCAAATATTCTATATACCTTTTTGTTGTTTATGTTGCGCCTTTATAGCTATTTTTATAGGTGCATTCTCTTGATATAAATTTAGGGGTTAAAGCATTATGTATACTATTTTTCGATTTTTAAATGTTTTTCAAACGTTGGAATGCACGCAATCATGTACACATAACTATAAAACAAGTTTATTTCTGCGATTTAGCGCAAAAAAACAGTTAGAATACGACAAATATAAGTGCTTGCAATATTTTACGCATACATATCAAACAAAACTGTAAAAATGCGCAATGAAAAGATACTAAATAGTGTAAAAAATGGTCAGCCGCAATTGATGCGCTTTTTGGTATGTTAACCACAAACCTTATATGTCCACAATAATTCTACACTATAGCCTGAAAATATTTGCTTATATAATCAAATCTTATATAGCCGTAGCATTGATGCTTTTTTGTAAGAATCATATAATTATCTAGTTGAATTTAGCTCAGCTATAACTTATCGGTCGAAAGTCTCTTTACTGTTATAAAAACAAAATTTTTCCGGCTTAAAGACCTGTTACCTTGTAAGGAACACAAAAAAATTTGCACCGCTAACATCAATTTTTCGAATTAGTTTCCTCCAGTTACTAATACAATTAATCAAGTTGAAGTTTTGTTTTTATTGTATTTAAAGTGTTTTTTGTAGACTAAAAAATAAATTTTTTACGTTAAAAGAGTATATAGTTACAACATTATTTTATTTGCGCATGTGCATATGTTTTTTTTTATACAATGAAGTCTTATTTGTTTTTTATTTATATTACAATAATTTTTTTTTTGCAAATATAAATATACATCCAACTTGTTTAAAATGCATGCAAAATTTTGTTCAAAAGACGATAATTGTTCATAAAACCAGTATCTCAATATTTATTCAGCATCTAATATACAGCAAATAAAAAAAAAGAAAAGTCGCAAAATTTCTTGCCGCTTAAAAATAATATGAGGCCGTTTACTAAAGATAGAATATAAACTACTTTCTTTATAAAATTTCGCAACAAAGTTAAAATTCGATAAACAAAAAGTTAGAAATTAATAATGAAGTATGTTAAAACTTGTTAAATGCACATAAACTTTGTTTAAGATACGTATTTATTTATATTACAGTATACATGGTTATAACAAACATTCCGAATAGCAAGACCCGTGCTCATAACCTTTGGCATAGTATTATTATAGTGTTTATCGCAAAAACAAACTGCGTGAATG
>JAQFYM010004593.1:0-15091 GCA_034694785.1 Agrenia bidenticulata
TATCAAATTTTATTATTGTTGTTAAAAATATATTTATTCGTATTTTTTCAAAAAAAAGATTCTGTCCTCAACTTTGAAGTTAGAGGGGGGGGGGGGGGGGGGCCCCCCCCCCCCCCCCCCCCCCCCCCCCCCCCCCCCTGCAACCCACCACTGCTTGTATACAGCTATGAATAATACGTTTAATTTATTCAAATTTAGACGTAAGTAGAAAAAAGCCTTACTTGAAGGGTAAAATATTTCACACTAAAAAAATTTACTATATACGTGCACTGTGTTGGATATGCCTGTGGATCAAGTTTTCTTCCTACTAAAAGGCATTTATTATCGTTTATCTATTTACTTTTTAATTTCTATATACACTTTTAATTTGTTTGCTACAGTTAAATCTAGCACGTATTAGATTGTTTATCAGTGTCAAACCACAAACTAATAAATTTTATGTTCACAAATCCAAAACCAGGATTGTTGCTCCGGCCTACTCGCTTCGCCGGCGCCCTGCGCAGAATAATTTTGAAATGGTACTATATTGCCTTCGGCAAAATAGTCATAAGCCTCGCAACGCTCGGAGAACCTTTGGCTTCGCCTCGGTGAAAAATGTCGTCAATGGGTGAGTACCCAACATATAGATCGGGAATATGGTATGGTTAGCGGGCGGATAATTTTTTCGTTATCCCGCCGTTATGACATTATGGCAAAATATGTAAAATTTTATATAAATTTAAAACTTTTATACTTTTACGATTTTTATTAAATACATTTATTGGGACAAAACCCGTAGTCAGATTTCAAAAAACTACCTAATCATTAGTTGTTACATATAAAAGAAGAAAATTTAAACTCAATTTTATGCATATCTGCATTAAATATTACAGCAAGCATGTCTTGACGATGTAAAAAAAATAATTAACGCAGTTAACTTATTTAAATTTTATACTGCTATAAATTTCATTTTTAAGCATTGTCGTAAGCAATTTTTAAACAAAGAAGTTGTTTTTGTTACCGTATTTTTTGTTTAATTTGTTGGTATTTAAGTCTTAAAATTTGTAAGATGCAAATTACAATCTGTTGCATATAGGTGTACAAATATGGTTAGTTTTTGATGCAGTTATATATTATAACATAAGGATAGTTATATGTTACCGTCCAAGTAAAACAACCCCGCCAGGTGATACTTGGCGGCGCCAAGTGCCATATTGGAACAACTAATACAAAAACAAGTGACGTAAAAGGTACATGACGCCGCCAAGTGCACTTGGCGGATTCATTTACGTTAACGGTAATAGTTATAGATAATATTGAGAGGGATTATAAAAAATTTCTAAAATGTATAATAAAGATCAAAGGTGATGTTGAATCTAAGATCACTTTCTACCTTTTATTTTTGTTCCAACACAATCTTTATACTTATGGTATCAACTTTTTTCTTTGCATGCTTGTATGTCCCATCATGATAAAGCTGTATAATATTCTTTCGGTAGGGTTTTTGCTCATGTTTAAATCTAAACCGGTCTATTTATAAAGATATATCGAACTTTAGCCTGCCCGATGTCTTCCTTTTAATTATATATGATGTGCGTTTATTTTTGTAAAATACTTGGCAATCAATATATTTGCTCCGTTATTGTGCTTTGGCAATTTGCCGCATATTTTTTGTTTTTTTATTACTTTCTTTAGCTTAAGGTATTTGTTTTTTTATCAAAGAAAAAAATTTTTGACGTCATATCTATACCCCTGTGATAATTATCATAGTATATCCTTTTAAGATTTCTCTTATTAGACTTACTATGATCCCGATTTTTTTTATCCAGATCATTATAGTAAGATTGCAAAGTTCAACTATATCATTAGATATAAGGCTACATGGTGTCATTGTATGATGCACGGCATTATTCTTTTTAGATATTTCTCGTGTGGTTTGGTTAGTAAATTCTGTATCATTTTCGCGTATTAACATTTCTGGTTGTCCTAGTTTTTCAATCCATTTTTAAAAATTTTTTGCGACTTGTACTTTTGTTTGATCAGTTATAATTTTTGCTCATGCTAATCGACTGTATGATTTTATATAAGTCAAAACATATGGCCTTTGTATAGGACCAATTAAATCCATCGCCGTCTTTACCTTTTTTTCTGCTGTAATCATGTGTGCACTAGTTGTCTTACCTGTATGATTGTATGGGTGCGTTTTGTACATTTCTGTCAATAATTTTGTATATTGCTACTTTTTAAAACCAATAATACTCGTCTTAGATCTCTTGTGCAAAATTTGTGTACTCAATGGCTACAGTAAACGTGGCTTGTAAAATTATGTGCTTTTTATTGCTTTTTACAGAACCAGTATCTTTTTCTCACTTATAAAATACAATATATTAAGCATTTTACAAGTTGGCATCCCATAAATATGTTTTTTATACAGCGTCTGTATTTTTGTACGTTTTATGTACATACATTTCTTGCTGATATTCTCATTATTTATTGTCGACAATTTCACCATCGGTTGTATTTATATCTGATTGCATTTAATCTTTCATTACCATTCGACTAGTAAAAAGCATGCCCTGTTTCATTGATTTTAATGTATCGCACTTAAAAATTGTATTCAAAAAAATTTCCGCACCATTGTTGTATTCTTTTTTTTATAAACCTGCATCTTTGATATAACTTAGTGCTTTATAGTCAGCCAGCAAAGTAAAGCACGTACTTCTTATATTTTTCTAAATTTTTAACATGCTTTGTTTAATGGCCAGTGCCACCCTCTCTGTAATCCTTCATCCTCTGTCAATGCGTACTAGCCCACCTGAGGAAAAGGCAATCAATGTTTTCCCCGTGGCATTTTGCATATAAAATGCACCGATTTTGGTTTCAGATGCATCAGTGTAGTGGTAAAATCTTCTGTGGATTATATTCACCAACAGAAAACATGACTAATCTAATTTTATTTGTTGCAGCACCTTCTTCTGTCTATCAATTCGCATCAGTAGTACACCCACTTTAATTAGTTTTGTTATTGGCTCCGAAATATTGCCACAGTTATAATCGCATTCCTTAAAAAACTTATAAACCCATTAAAACTATAAATTTTTTTTTAACTGTGGTTTCTTGCAGGTATCGTTGTTTTTCGCTTGTTGATAATAATTCTGTAGAATTAAGAATATTTTTATACCCTAAAAACTCGAAAAAAAAGTCAATATGTCCACTTCTTTCTGTTTAATACCATGTTATTTTGTGCATATTATTGCAAAACATCTTTTAAGTTCTTATCGCGTATAATTTGATCCCCCCATGACTATGATTTCATCTAAATATACAAAACATTTTTCTCCGATTTCATTACTTAGTTTTTGATCCATTTTGTGTGAAAAATGTCGGGGGAGTTACGGAACTTCTACGGTAAATAATTCCAAGCAAATTTATTGCCCAATTCTATAGCTTGTTTTTTTTTTCTTTCTTCGCGTGGCGTTCATATTTAGGAATACCCGTTTTTTAGGTCTATTGTTCTAAAATTTTAATATTGCAATTAGCTTCAATTTAAGTTTTGTTACTCGATGCACCTTGGCGTTGTCATCTTGTGTCTGCCGATTTAGCCAGTTTTATCCTTCGTTCACTTTACGATCATTTTATATTGCTACAGGTACTCGCGATTTACTCTTTTTTTTTACCCTCATATACATATCCATTTACAATCACTCTTTTGTTTTCTTAGATAAAAGCCTTTTTTATTTGATAGTTTAATCTTGTTTTGCGGGCAATTTATAATATCATTGTTAATAGTATCTTATGAAGTTTAAAAAGCCATCAAGGCTTTTGTAAAATTTTTTCAAAACTCATTGGAGAATATTTTGCCATAAAAAAAAAATTTTCAAAGTAATAATATAAGTTTATTCCATTGTTTTAAAAACCGTATATCCTAGTATAATATATATCTTGACTTTTTTGTATATTTTTAAAAAATAGAAACGCTCAACATATTATTTCCTGTCAAATACAAATTTCGTTCTTGCCGATTGAAGTAAAGTAAGCCATTCCCCTGTCATCATCAATCGAAAGGAAACAAAAATCCCTATCAAACTACACTTCTGTATTCCCATTGCATGCCTCATGAATCACACTGAATTACCTCTGGTATCTTACCAACACACATATACATGAATTTTTTGGTTTTAACCTCTGATATTAGTATTTATGCGGATTATTTCTAAACTGAACCTTTTGTGTAATAGTCCGTACTCTTATATTCTTCTAAACCACTTCCTGTCTTTTTTGATGGGCAAGTCGGTTTTATGTGTTTATTGCGTTATATTGCAAGCATGGATACTGTCCGTTTTCACTCTCTCATTTGATACGAGCCTATTTTTATTTTATCTCTTTTTCTTTTTTCAAGTTCCATGCATGTTAATTTCAGTTCAATATATTTCCTTATAGGATGCACATGCTTAAGTCCTAGCTCCTAAGAATTCAATCTTTTCGGATAGATAAATGAGCCCGTCTTTCGTTTCCCCTAACTTTTTAATCATCATCTCTGTTGAATAATGGCTTTGATGATTTACTTTGTTTTGATTAACGATGCAAATATGCGCGAATTTTTATCTTTATTTACATTTCTTATATGCTTTTTACAAGAATACTGAAGGTTAACAGTTTTCACAATATATCACTATGCATAAAAAAAACAAAAATGCAATAAAATCACTTTTTTATTGCACAAAAATGCATAAAATTGCAAGATCTCATAAAATAAAATAGTCAAAATATGCAAAAAAAGCATTACCACAATATCTTATTGACATTGAGGGAATTTTATGCTGTAAAGTATTAGATAGGTGACTTTCTAATACAACAATCTTTATAAGTAAAAACGGAGTTCTAATTTATTCATCACTTTTTTTTTCTACCTTCAAACTCAAACTATATAATTTTTTCCTTAAATCTGCCTTTTATCTCTTCTTTAAAGAATATCACTCCATTACCAATTATTATTTTTTAAACATCATTCTAAAACCTCATCTGATAAAAAATAATCTACTTTAATTACCATCTCCTTTTCCGTCACATTATTCCTGCTGAAAAATCTTATTAACTCGATAAAATCCTGATTTAACACGCCCTTGCAAATGCAACCTTTATCCTGGTTTTTATCTCATGAAGACCCTTTGCCGGTTTGTTCGTGTCATTTTTCTCTATTTATAGTTGTGCCAGCATAGCAATAAATTGCATCTTCGTAAACTTATTACGTATAATTTCCTGGTGATTCTTCATGTCATTTTCCTTAAGATTTTGTGGTGCACCATGTTAAATGGAGATTTATCAACCTGGATATCCTTTGCGGCTGCAAGACAGCTCGACTAATTGAAAAAAACTCGGTGGCAGGCGAGTTTGTAACCGTAGGCCTAAATCGACTGTAAAACAAAAAAAAACTTGCCAAAGGCTAAGGACGTGGGCATTAGAGAGTTTGTGTTATAGAGCTGAGTAACGACTGAGAGAGGAGTAGGAGACACGTAGGTCAGGGGTATAGTAAGGGTTAGGGATAGGGTATAAGTTGCAAAGAAACATGCAAATTTAAGTGTTCTTATCGCAGGAGAGTTGTCTTGATGTATGGCGAAAGCAAGTTCGAGACATTCTACCTGAGGCAAGTTGTCACGCAGTTAAGTTTCGACATAAAGGCATTAATCAAAACATAAAGATAGTTATAGATAAAGGTAGAAGGAATCACAATAAAATATAATATTCATAGTGTATAATTAAAAAAAAAAGTGATGGTTAAACAAATTTTTTCTTATTCACAATATCTTTTATGTAACACAAATTTTATAATCATGATAACAACACATACTAAAGTTTTTTAAGTGATGTGTGTTGCAAATGTTACATTCATAGTATTTAATCTTTGTTAAATCAGACATATAGCGTGTATGCTAAAAAATATACAATATTTGCTTTTAATATATTATAAAAAGGCAAAACGTACATCAGTTTTTTTCGGTTATTGAAATTAACATTTATTGCAAAAAAAATAAGCGTGCCTGTTGATGCTGTAATTTTTTCTTATTAAATATGGAACGTTAGTGTTTCTAATGTCCTAAAACGGATTCACTACTTTAAAACGCAAACTAAAGTGGTCAAATATAACATCTTTATAGAAATTTATAAAATTGCGCCTGAATCTAAATTTACGTTCTTTTTACATCTAAGCATCTTCAAAACTTTATGTCTTAACAAAGTGAAAACATACAGGGGTGTGGTGTAGTTATTACAGCAATTCTTTTTAACGGGAATTATGATAATAACATTAAAGATATGTATAAACAACAACAAACTATGGCAACAACGTTCTAATTTCTTACCCATATATTGTCATCCACTACTTATTGTAACCAACCTTTTTTCCTTGATCTCTGTATATGCTTTGTATATAACCAGCGTTTATTAATGCCGCAAAAAACTTATACATTGGCATGTAATACCGCCAGTACATCTAAAGCCCAGAGACTGTGAGCGTAGGCATCGATGACAAACACTTATATCGACAAGAAGATTTATACCTTGTATAACCGGTAAAAAGCTAGGCCCTTAACATTTTTTTTTTTTTGGACATGTCTCTTACTAAAAATATTTTGCAGTTCTATACCTGCAGATATAGAGCAATGCATCATTAAATACAGTGACATCCCTTTTTTCTAGCTTTTAACTGGCGACAAAATAAACCTATGTTATGAGATATCTATGCGGGACACTCTACAATGATTACGCCTCTACAAATATCACTTACTTAAGCCCCGATATTGGTACATAAATTAAATTTTTGGCTATAAATAATACAACATAACAGACAAATAAAAATGGCTACATTATATAACCATTTTTCTGTCGTGTGATAAGTTTTTTATTAACGAAATATTTATATGTTTAGAATGAATCTTGAAAATTCAATATACACATACAAATGGAATAAAAACCTTTTACACAATCCTTAATGTTTTAAAATTAAAAATGAGAATTTGTTGTGACAGTTTGCAGTCGAAATTATACTTTCTATGTTAATACAACGATGGGAATAGTTTGAAGAATGTTGATGTAGTAATGCATGAAAAAAACCTTTTTAAAAAACCAATCAAAAGATAGTTACTAAGGCTCAAAGCCATAAATTACAAGCAAAGACTGATTTTTATAAGCAGAACTCTGACCTGTACATAGAAATTACATAGCCATTTATAAACCTTGATAAAATCGCATATTATAATTAGTCCGAAAAATTAAATTATTCAACAAAACTGTAGGTGTACAGCAAGAAAAATATCACTGCTTAATGCATTATGGGAGTAGACGCAAGTTGTGATAAAATTGTATAATTCTAGGATATTTTACAGTATAGTGGATAACACGCAAAATTCTAAGAGATAAATATGTAAAGCGCAATGATATACATGCTGTACAAAACTAAAGGAGGTCCAGAATACTTGCTGAAGATAATACCTATGCAAAACTTAAAATCAGTCTACTATGTGTGCAATATTGTTGCAATATTGTATGATTTTATACTTTGTAAAAATGATCTACGTAATTCTGTCTTTAGATTATCAGATCTGGCAGAAAATATACAGTGTCCGGGATATTCACAAAAAAAAAACATGTAATATGTCTTGTCCATGCTCGTAATCTTGTATGCAAGCAAATTTGCCGGAAATGTAGTATTGTTACTAATATTGTGTCTTCATTAAATAAAGAACTTGTGAAAAATATAGAAAATGGTTTCGTGTAATACACATCTGTTAAAGTTCTTGTTTAGAAAGATTACAAGTCTTTTACGATGGGGGGAGGCTAAATAGAAATAAAATAGTATATATTTGATATTTTTGGCGAGATTATAAACTATATCAAAGCTATGGACGAAAATCATACGACATATTTGTATAAAGTATATAAGTGTGTTGAATTAAATACAAATTACAACTATGGTACGATTATTTTTTTCTGTTAGAGATGTTACGAATTTTACAGAATCGCATTTAATAGTTGAATCATAAGTTGAAATAGTTGTACATGTATTGGAAAGTATGAAAAAAATTAATTTATCAAATTTTTAAGAACAGATCAATACTGGAAAATTAAATATAGGGTTATTTCTGTCATATAGTTTTTTACGTGCGAGGAAAGCAAAAAAATATTTAAACATGCACCCCTTACAAGTGTCGAGGTAGAAAGATGTTTTGCAAATTTTTGCAGAGTTTAAGATCATCAGAGTAAATCATATACAGTGGAAAATCTAGATATGCAATTATCTGCAATTATAATAAAAATATTACATTTCACTAAATCATATATTTATTATTTGTACTCTATACTTTTTACACTTCCATGTATTAAGACATACAAACATCTTTTTGGCCAATATTTTTCCAATTTTTCTTATTAGAGATTTGTACAGTATAAAGGAAAAAAGTATTTGTAATATGATTTTTTAGGATTTTTAAATTATATTTCATAATATTTGACCCCTGTTTGTCAATAGTTTTTAGGGCCTAGGTCTGATACAGGCAAACCGAATGAATATAAGTAGATTAAGGAATAATTTGTAAATCTTCGAGATAGATGCATGTCAGAAAAACAAACTATATATAGAAGAATACTTTGATAAGCAGGGGTATAGAAATTTGTACGACCCACCTACCAGATTGTTTTTTTCAAATAATAATTACATTGTTTTACCTTGATACTGGCGTTTTTTCGTAAAGTAAGTATCGTTTTAATACACAAACAATTATTTATTTAAAGTTTTTAATACCGCATTAAGTAGTATATATTGCCAATTATTTGCTCTTTTACTTTTGTGTAATCTAACACTTAAAATATATACGAGTAATTGGAGTTATTAGTATTTAATATTCCTAAAGTCTAAGATTCTTTTTATTGTGAATTACGGTATTTGGGATATCCACTGTTAAATTTTTTGTAAATTAGAGATTTTACAACTGTTTTATTTTAAAGGTTTTTTATTTTTAGTATTGGAAACTTATACTTCAGGAGTTACCGTGCATTTAGAACTATAAAATTAAGCCTAACTAGTAAAATCTAAAAGTTTTTAGAAGAATAATTCACACGATAAATGAACAGAAAGAGTTCTAAATATTTACATTCAAAATACTGAAAATTACAAATAGTAAAAATTGCAATACTAAGAATAAAAAATATCTACAAATAACATATTACTATATTTATAAAAACTGTTTGATAATATTAAAAAAAATAAACACTCAAACCTTGTATACTTAGAATTTTGAAGTTTTGGGTGTAAATACTGGATGTTCCTCATATAGAGAATTTCAGTTGTAGGTAATTTTGCATATAAAAAATGGTAAGAAGTTTTAATACAGATAATTCGAATATTGAAAAATTCCAAAACTCAGCATTTTAATAGTATAAATTCTAAATATGTGGAATTTAATTTTTTAAAATCCTAATTTTTTTTATAAACTAAATAAAAATGCAATATTAATTACCATTTTGTTTTTTTTAAAGCAAACTCTGGCATTGTTTTTATGATACACGAACTTTACACAAAATGCATTGATCTCTAGCTCTCTTAAATATTCTATTTTTTAAAAAAGTTTTATCAAATATTTATACGAAAATTATAAATTTTAGCCCTAATTGTTATTATACCCATTATGGAAAAAGAGGTATATTGTTTTTTTTTCCAGTAAGTGCCGCTGACCTTTTCGACATCCCTGTGGACCAGTTAAATGCAAGATCAAGATCAATAACTATATATTTTATAATTTACTAGAATATAAGATAAGGTGGCACCCGGTCGGGTTTTTTACTATATCCCGGGTTTGACGTTTTGGTCGGGTCGGGTCGCCTCGCCTCGAATTTGGGTTAGGGGTAATCAGGTGGAAATTTTTTTAGGATAAGTTAGAAGCAAAAGAAATTTTGAAATTTTTTACTTGGTTTTTTCGATGGTTTTTGTAATTGGTTTTTGTAAATGGTTTTTGTAGCTTTGAACATAAATGTTCTGCCGTAGTCTCTAACACAATTTTTATGGGGCCTATTTCGTTCATCATAAATTGCAACGGGGGTCTTCTATTTATGAATATGCTGTAAATCATCATTGTAGGTACAATGCTTAATTTGCCGCAACCAAGACTATTACCGCAAGAATTAAACAGTTTCAAATTATAATCTAGCAGCTTTTAGAGATTTTGTATGGTGGCATGAGAACTAACGACAAGTAGTATTGCATGCATCAAAGAAGAACTAAAAAACAAAAAAAACTAAAAGTGTAGTGTACACAGCATTATTACATAAAATGCGCAAATTTACGACAAAGTGTAATGTTTCAATCAATGCGAAACAATTTTAAAAAATATAAATGTAATTACTTCAAGAAGCATATTACAAATTTATGCGCCAATAGCAATAAAAACTTTTCTTGCGTTTTGCACACTCGTGACTTCTTTTATATAGGCTGCCATTAAATACAATTTCTTGTGTATTAATGTTGTATTTTGAGCTCCTATTGAACGGTTCGGACCCCAGGAAAAAATTACAGGCAAGTATGGGGTATGTTACAGTATAGTTAATAATTTAAAAACAGCATTTTGGCTTTAATATTAGTATGGGGTCTAAACATTTATTTAAGGCAATAAAAAACACATATGCGTGTTCTATATAGGTAAATTGTAAAAAACGATAAAATAGGTTGCGTGAAGTTACTCAGTAAAATTAAAAACATTTTATATGCTAAAAAAACTAAAGCCTGTGCATCTTTTTTGTAGTCTTTAAGATGCCAGTATGCAGTTTTTCCCGCAAAAAAAGAATTCACTACAAAGCATCAGAATTTTTTTAAGAAATAAATGCATCTTAAGCCTGGTTTGAGAAAAACACACACAAAATTTTAAATGCCGTAAAGTTTTTACATCTTTTTACAGATTTTTATAGTTTCATATCATATTCGTTCGTACTAATTCAATATGACTCCTAGGTAGATGGAATTATAAATACAATACAAAAAGCATCTTGTCGCAAATTAAAAAAGTTGATGTATATTAAAATCACAAATTTTTACTTTTTTGTGTAAATAAACGTGATTTGTGTATTTATCTTTTTCTTATATTTGATTGGTGAAAAACATTTATTTATTTAAAACTGTCTGGCTATCTTCTTTTTTTTTGTTTACTGAAAAAAATGTCTACAAGGTAATATCTCGGTTGTGGACGCTGTAAAACCAACGCAATCAGAAACATTAAAATGTATAGTATTGTAATAATATATTGTGGAAAAAATTGTAATGATAAATTATACAAATACTTTTACTTTAACAAAATTTTAGTACACCCTGTGCGCATGGTCTTTACAACAAACCAATACGTATCTTTGCCAGCAGGTGTGCGAGTTGAGAGTAGTTCAATGATTATAATTATTGACAAAGCATGTACTAACAAAAAAATATATTAGTAAAATAAATCATAAGGTAAAAAAATCAAAATAATGAAAAAGGTTATTTAGAAGCATTTTGCATTTACGTTTTTTTTGTGTTTGTAGCGTCACTTCAAAAACAAAAAACGCTTATATGTATAACCTAAAAACAAACATATTCTTAACTGATTGAATGCGGGTCAATGGTCTAAAAATGTGATGTTACAGCTTAATACAAAAACACATATTGTATAAAATATTATTATATAATAATGAAAAAGCATACTAATAAACAACATATATTTAGAAATCTCAGCGAGAAATTATAATAGCGACAGCTTGCGATACTATATAAATTTTTCGTATCCGTTATTGTATAAATGTCGATCATTGGCTTAATTTAGATGTTAAAAATCTGTTCTTACGCGTTGATATTTCATAAAAACTACAAACTTCAATGTTATTTTTTTAAGATTTGCAAAAACATAACTACAAAACATCTTTATGTATACACTGCATGATTTGTATAATATATTTTATTTTCTATAAAATGTATTTAAAAACTGTGAAACTCAATGCTTTTTACGCAAAAAATAGGTATACGCAGCAAGTGTTTTAATACGCTTTTCAGTTACGTAAAATTAACGAGTAAATATGATGGTACTTTACAAAAAAATTATTTTTCTTAATTAAAATTTTATCTAACACAAGGTTGTAAAAATCAAGATTTTTTACTATATTATCGCAGCGAACCCAGACAAAATACCGTTAAACCATTAAAATCATAAAAAAACAGCCTTTTATAGCAATACAACAACTTTTAAAATGTCCGAGCTATAAACTCATTAAATTATTTGCTGGATTAAATTATTATGTAATTACGTCCAGTATAAATTTTTTAGGCATATAATCGAGTAGAAAAAAGCAAAATTTAAAATCAATGTCTGTCAACCAATTTTCGTGCTATACAATTTGTGATTTACACATTCAAGTTTTTATATAAATTATGGATGAAGCGTTTAGCTGGTATATTTTGTGTATAGAAAATTTTTTGTTACAATTTTGTTCCGGAAAAAAGTGTTCAAAAAAAACTTTGTTTGTGTTTTTACAGTGAGCATTGTATAGTAAACTCTTTTCAATAAAAGTTTAACGAATTATGACAAAAAGAAAATTTATTGTAAAAATGTATTTCGAGTATCTTATCAAAAAATATACGCATCATGTGTTTGTATTTTTATTTTTTAGCTGACATTTTTTTTGGATACTGTTAAGATTTTTTCATGGTTCTGTTTTTTTGGTTGTTTTTGTTTTGCTTGTATTTTAAGTATAAAATTTTCTTTTATATTCTATAATCTGTAAGATACGGATTATATAGAGTTTTTTACATATTTAAGATCGTCATATCTCAATGGGTCAACCAGTAAGCAAACTTCGAGTAAAAGATTTATGTCGTTAGTTGTCGCTATAAAATCTTTTTTTGGCATGTAACTTATATGAAATTTTATAATATACGTTCAGTAAAATTTTTAAGTCAAACATTTTTGCTTCTCTAAAGTTAAATCTTTAAACTTTAATTTAAAGATATTTGTTGTTAATAAACCCGGCCGGGTTTTTTTTATGCCGTCCGGGTTTCGGGTTAGGTTGGGTCGGGTTTTTACTTGATTTTTTGACGGCATGATGAACGCGGGTGCCAGCCTTGTTTTACTGCTTTAAGATATTATTCCGCTGGAGTATAATGAATACTTTCCAATTTCAAACATTCAGAAATTGCGTGTGCTATGCAGCATACTGTTTTTTATTTTGGTTTTAGTTACCAAATATATGCCAACTACATTTAAGTTAACAGATTTTTCTTTATAAGCACGTGTTTTTCTTTTATTATAAGAACAGGCCATATAAGAAAAAAAGTTATGTCATTCCTGTATCAATATTTACTCATATTTCGGTATCTTAAATTCATTTAATCTCTCGCTAATTATGCGTCTTTGTCGGTACAACAGTGGTATCTCTTTTACTTTTTATATATATTTTTGTATAAATTTGTCGACAGTTTCAATATATGGAGACTTAAAAGATAAACCTATTGCAAAGTTATCAAATGAGCTACCAGACTTTTCCGTAATCACCTGATATATAGTTGTTTACATTATCAATACAATATCTTGTTTTTTTATCATTTAAAGCTGTACTTTTGTATCTGTTATTACTTAAATCTTTTACTACCATATATTTAATTAAATCAAAAAAATTTTATCAGCAAAAATACAAACTGTGTGAGTATAGTTGTAGATTCTATCGTGTGAACTATTCTTTCTTCTGATAAATGCATGGTTTTATAGGTAAAATGCATTTTTAATGCCTTTATTAATACAAAATACTGCAATATTTGATAGAAAAAAGTTACAATCGTATAAGTGTCGCCAAAAAAATGTGTGAAAACTACAATTTTATATTGTTTTTGCTAACATAACTTGCATATAATTGATCTGATACATTTTTATAGTGGTACCAAAAGCTAAAATTAAACTCAAAACATAATAATTTTTCCAAGATACGATAACAGCAGCAGGGTCATAAGGATAGAGGCTGTATAAGGACAAGAGTAAAGGCCACACCCTTATGTAATGACCTCTATAATAAAAATAGGGAAAAATAGGGAAAACACTTTTAATTTTTATTTATAAAAAATTAAAAAGTTTTTTGAAAATTTAAAGCTTTATGAAAGCCATAAATGCATGCATTTTGTGTAAATTGTGTATTTTTTATAAACATGCCGGAGTGTTTTTAACATAAAATGAGTATGGTAATTAATATTGCATTGATATTATTGGTGCGAAAAAGACAATTCGGAATCTTTAAAATCCAAATTCGGAGTATTGAGTACATTAAATATTCTAAATTTTTACTAATTGGAATGACGTGGGCCTGAAATTTTTATTATTCGAAAGAACGGGTATTTTACAATTGTATTATTCAGAATACTAAGTATACGAATTCAGAGTGTATATACTATGAATAGTTTTCTAATTGCGATTGTTACGATTTTGTACTAATGTTAATTTCAATTTTTTTTTCTTCTTAATAATCGGAAATATTACTATTTTTAATTCCAAGTATTTTGAATTGTGCATATTTAGAACATTTCTTTTTTAAAATACTGTATATTAATCTTTTGTTATACTCAGCAACGTATATGTAGCTTTTAAATATTATAATTCTGAGAGCACAGTAATTCCTAGAAGTAAAAATTTCGAATACTATGATTGTCAAATATTTAGAAATTTGCTATATAATAAATCCCAAATATAAAGAATTTAAACATGTGTAAATCTCTATACCAGAAGCACTGTATAGAAAGAAGGGTTAAATGCCAATATACCCCCTATTTTTTTGAAAACGCTCAATATACCCCTTATTTTAATATAAAATGCCAATATACCCCTTTATTTTAATGCAAAATAGACGAAACCATATTATGTTAATATCCAACTACAAAAACGATAAAAAATAAGTAAACATATACCAATAAACAAAAAAAAGTAAAAATTTTGTTGTAATTTGATTTGTTAATAAGGTGTTTTTTATATTTTACTGGTGCTCAAAAAATCATTTAACCTATGAAAATTTACGCGCCACTTGTTTGCTGCCATTTTTAGTTTTCTTCAAAACATTGTTGAACCAT
>JAQFYM010004594.1:0-15090 GCA_034694785.1 Agrenia bidenticulata
TAACCCAATGTATACGTTGTTAATTTTTACACTGAATTTGTTAAGTCTAATTTGAGCAATTAATCTGGCTATTTTAACAATCAGTTCAGGATATAATAACAACGAAATAATACATGTGGATATGCTAGAGACTTTATTCAAGAAAGTCGGTTTAGATAGTAATAGCACCCACCCACACTCTCGTAGCATTGACCGTTGCTTATGAATCAGCAGAAGATCTTATTTCCTGTTTATTTTTTTCGATCCAACTGAAATGTCCACCCATAGGGCAAAAAGTTGTATACTGGATTGTAACTTTATATAGTACAGTTAGATTGAGTATTTAGAATGTGTGTACTTGTGATTGTGAGTTTGATGTGTCACCATTCCCATATATGATTTATACTGAAGATTAGGCATTGCAAATCTGCCCGAGAAATGAAATGACTTTATGATTCAGGATTTTAGAGTCTGAAATCCATTTTTTAAATAACCAGCTCACCACTCGGTCTCCATTATGAAACCAGAGTGGACAATTTCTGCATTTCATGGCAAATAGGCAAGCGTTGATGGTTGGCGTTATTTTTATCCTGTACCTGGTTGATAGTCGAGATTTAAAAAAAATTGTACAACTCCAAATCAGTTACTGTTGACTGTACCCTAGGCTGTTATGCCAGCATATTAAAAACGCAATAAAACCCCAACTGTTTCCCTTGCTATGAATTCTAAGCAGTAGCTAGTAAGTATGAAGAGTCAAGTGGATCTACTGTACTTTAAAACACAGAATATTGAATTCATTTATGTTTACCAACTCCGTGTATCTAAACTTGAACGAATCATACCATTTTGTCTGCATACACATTCCATTCTGACAAACAGAACACAGTGAGTCATCCTTGTCTACGAACTCTTAAGGTGTTTTTATTCATTAGCTTCCAAAGGTCTCGCCTAACTTCTGCTTACTGTGATGAATTAAACATCTATGTTACTCTACACTTAATATACAAGTCCACGAGTTGTAAATGGAGATCCCACTTGATTATGTAGATCACCAGTTCAGAGATTGAATTAATTATGATGATTAGGCGATGTGTCATCAGTTCTGATTTTGATTAGGATTTTTGAGAAACTCTGTGCATGTGCGGTAACTGCTGATCCTTTGTGATAAAATATTGAAATCCGGATTGAATTCACAACTTGAAAGGGAAAGGGAGAAACGAGTATTGTTACTTGTTTTCGTTCTATCAAGTAGACAATTGATGAATCAATGTTCTTGATTCTCTGTACTGTAATTAAATACAAGAAAAAAGTACTACTAACTATTCTATGCTCAAAGTAAACAAATTGGTCAGGTTAGGATGACTCATACTCCTGAAAAATTTGAATTAATCATCTTATCTTATAATGGCATTCCTCATTTTTTTAAAATTTTATTTACAATTAGTTAGCTAATAATAAATTCCATATAGATTCAAATGATACAATTCGGATTTAGAAGATGTGGTAGTGAAATGCGAACCATTTAACTGTTATGACTTATGAGTAGCAAGTAGTAGTAGCTACAGGAGGGCTTTATATTTATTTAAGTGTAACAAAGGAAATTAGGTACATTTTTTGCATTCAGAATCCCAGGTATTATCCCAAATATGATTTGCAGCTTAGTTACTAGTTGAGTGATCACACCTGGATTATCCCGTAGTTGTGCTTGACTCGACTTTGACTCGCAAAATGACGATTAACCCACTTTTCCAAGAAGGGCCGGCTAAAAATTTGAGGATTGTTTACAGACTTACCAGTCCAGGGTAGGGTGTTTGACAAAGGAGTGGAGTCAGTGAGTCTGTGGTTCTAAATATACTATTGAGCTTGGCGTTAGATAAATAGGCAAGATAAGATCGATGTAAACCTTAACTTTCTGCACTTGAGATTTGTGGATGTTGCCATAACTGGCCGAACCTGACCTAATTAAGGGGACTGTAGTGTGTGCAGAGGAATAAGTTTCCAGTATCGATTTGAATATTAGTCTCAATACATTTAGTATGCACATTTATGTAGATTGTCTACAGAACTGAAGTGTATGAAAAACCGTCTAGATTTGATCTAGACTGTTTTTGAACTTTAAATGCAAAAAATTTAAACCCTTAATTTTACCTGGAAATTACAACAAAATTAATTCCCAAAAAAAAACATGAATTAGTTTCCAGCACCCAACACGCATAAAAACAAGTAAGTAAGAGGGGAAGTGTTCCCAATTTGTCAAAACTGCTCCCAATTCCCACACTAAACATACAGTGGGAATATGGCATAACACGAGTGCTTATTTATTCCACCTATGCCCACGTATTTATATGAATAACAATGTACTACTGAATGTTACTGTTTGTTGCACAGTCCTACTAATTCTGTTTAAGTCGGCTTGAATTTGAACTTGTCAATTCGGGCATTGCCATAAAAACAAGTCCGATTTTCGGATTCGGACTACTTACTGGGAGGGCCTATTTAACAACAATAGGGAACACACAGGTGTATTTTTACCTTGTCCTACTTAGCCTAATAAGTTTTCTTCCATATGGAACCATTTCTTATTTGAAGACCCTCAAACTCCCACAAGGTGCCCAAAACTGCACAACTTTCTTGCTCTGAAGTTAGTTTATGAGTTTGGGAGACCTTTGATAAAGTTTCATATTACAATCCCTCGTGATGCCAAAATTAATTTAAGCTATGACTGTAGCTGGGGATATTCTTAAGAACCTGTGCATAATGCCCTCAAGGGTCAGGACCACTTATAATATGCAGGACATTAACGAAATTACCAACCCAAATAATAATTTACAAGGCCAATCCACTCAAGAATTTTGCATGCAAATATTACATCCGAGTCCTTGATGTCTAATTTTTATATTTTTTGTCAGATGTACCTCTCACAATTCGGATGGCTGGACCCATCAGCTAAGAAAATGGGCTCTGAAGCTTTAATCGATCTCCGGAAATCTATTCAAGACTTTCAAGCATTTGCAGGGCTGGATGTAACGGGTCAATTAGACAATGAGACGATCAGCCTGATGAGTACGCCGCGGTGTGGTGTTCGAGACAAAATCGGACATGATGCTCGTCGTAGAAAAAGATATGCTCTACAAGGTAAGACAAGATGGAGTAGCTTAAATAATTAATTGTAACATAAAATCTTTAAAGAAACTTGATAATAGCTTTTCAGCTTAGATAAGTACGAGTCCCAAAAATTTTGATTTTGACCATGACACTCGAAAGTCAAACTCTTATAGACAATTTACGAGCCTCACGATACGAGTATAGCTGCCCATGTTTAATTTGATCGATTTCCATGTACTTGACTCCTAAATAACCAATACACTAACTACGTCAATTGATGTTCGGAAAATTTAGGATGTCTTTCCTTTAGAGCTAATGTGGATCCCCCAAGTGTTTGCACGAATAATACACGGGAAAGGTCTCCAATATTAGGGTTTGATTAAGCATTTCATAACTTTTCGAGAAATCCTATACCAGAAGCTCAGGAAGGTCGGCACTTTATTACAAATCGAGCTAAGAGGGCCCATTGTTTCCTTTTGTAAGTAGCATAGCCCACACCTCAAACCGGGCTTATTCTTTGAGTAATCCAATAAGCAAACTGTCAACTGTCTTCTTGTAAATCTAAATGGAAGACGGATGACATTTGTCGTCAAGAAGGTCATTTTATGGGTTATTGATTGACAGTGTATCCTGGAGTTATTGCAAGCAAATTCCCAGACTCTTTGTCCCCAGAGTTATAAATCGGCTTCTTATGATATTCTCAAGTAGATAGGGACACATCCGTATGGGTTTTCATACTCGTGTTCCTTATGGCTTTGTCCCGAGTTTATTCAGACGCTCTAACTTGGAACGATCAAAGAGATATTCAGACAATAGGAAAAGTTTTGAAGGTCAAAGGGCATCTAAGAACCTTATGAATGTCATTGGCACTCATAGTCATCGAATTATCGAGCATTCAGTGGGAATATATGAGACGAGAAAAATCATAAAAATAAAGTTGCGTGTCGACGGAGCATCAAAAAGTTGTCTCTGCATTTCTTATAAAAGTTTCGGGAATCATGTTTAAGAAACAGGAAGGATATAGATAATCTATTTATGTGGTTGTTTAGGAAGGATTTTAATAGATACTTATTATTTCCTACCATTGCCACTCAGTACAGTTTGATCGATCAAAACGAAAATCTCGAATAAATAGATCAATACAAAAGGCACAGACTTGAGAATCCTTTTGTACTGACTTTCTTCAAGAGTCAACATTTTATCCAGAAAACAACCTGAATATTGATTGACAATATACTCTTTGTCACAATTTCAGATGTAACAATAGATAATTAATTAAATATACTCACTCCCCCCTGGTATACTACATTCCTGTTAGAAAATAATGACTCCAATAGTTGAGTTATCTCCATGCTAGATTTTTGTAGATGAGATGATTAATGGAAGTTAAAAAAAATTTAAATCAAGGCTCTCGATGGAAGGTCCGGGAGCTAACATACAGAATTACTAAGTACCCCACGATAGCTGAGAGACTAGGGAAGGATGTGGTGGATAGTGAGATCGCCAAAGCGTTTAAGGTTTGGGAGGACTTTGCAAATCTGAGATTCCGAAAGTTAACCTCGGGGAAGGTTCACATCGAGATCCGATTCGAAAAAGGAGAACATGGAGATGGAGGTAACCTCAAATTATAACGAGTAGAGAAATTTAAGAATCCTCACCACCCCTGGGATATTGGGATGGACTTATGACAATTATGAATAAATGGATTTAATTATATTTGCAGACGCTTTTGACGGAGAAGGTGGGACACTGGGTTAGTACAATAAAAGTATTTAAATTTTTTATAAAAAACCCTCCGGACAAAATTCTAAATTTTAACTCTTTAAAATACTAAATTTATAAGAGAATTAAAAAAAATAATGCTAATCATTTCATAATACACTATTTCAAAGCTCACGCATATTTTCCGGTCTATGGGGGTGACGCACATTTCGATGATCAGGAAAAATGGACTGCCAATTCTGTACGAGGAACTAATCTGTTACAAGTTGCAGGTATGAAATTGAAATCAATTTTGGATAATAATAACAAAAATCAATTGATTAGCAATCTTACTACTTACTTCTTTTAATAGCTCATGAATTCGGGCATAGTTTGGGACTATCACACTCGGATGTGAGGTCTGCATTGATGGCTCCGTTTTATAGAGGATATCAGCCTGTGTTCAAACTAGGTGACGATGATGTCCAAGCTATTCAAGTATGACTATTTTAACTGTTATAATGTAGTTAATAAGTTAACCCTTTTATATTCTTGCCAAGGATGAAAATATTTACGGAAATCCTGGATTTTATTTAGATCTGCGCATTTATTGACCGTTCATTTATCATATTATTAATTAGCATGTGTCACATAAGCACAAAATAAGATATCAATCCCAATAAACAAATCCATTAAATTATAAGCTCTTCATTGTAATAGCTCAATTTAGCCTGATAGATTTCATGCATGTATTTGTAACATTATGCCATATTATCATCACGCATCCTGTCGAATGAATGATCTTAAATTTATCTTACTTTTGAATATACACAGTCTTTGTACGGGAAAAAGACAGCTCCACCTCCAATAGTTCCAGCCAAGCGTCCAGTCCCAGCTTCTGGAAGTTTGACCCCAGCAAAGGGCGTTCCAGCGGGCGGAAGTCGACCCACGCTGAATAACAAGTTATGCAATGATCCTCGAATCGATGCCATCACTGCAATGTCTGATGGGAATACTTACGCTTTTAAAGGTAGTTTGAATTAATCCAATAGATTTTAAAGTAACATTAAAGCTAAATATAAGTTATCATCATGTAATCGATTAATTCCATGTATTTCCAGGGGATGAGGTGTACAGGCTGACAGAGAATGGAGTTGCACCGGGTTATCCTCAGAAAATTAAATCCGTGTTCGGGTCTCTACCTGAAAATCTTGATAGTGCTTTCACGTGGTCTAACGACAAGACCTACTTCTTTAAAGTAATCCCCCCTTTAATAAATAATCTTAAACACTCGTATTGATTTGACCGCTTGAACTTTTGCGTCAGAATTGCAAAAAGAAATCGAAGACATTTATTCTTGTCGTTCATTATAATTGAGTATCACAAGAATAGTTAGAATTCGCTAAACAGTTAAAGTTAAGTGCTTTCAATAATCGTTGCACGTGACTCTTGAACAGGGGTCAAAGTACTGGCGTTACTCCAATATGAAAATGGACCTTGGTTATCCCAAGCCGATATCAGAAGGATTTGCCGGAATCCCAGAAAGTATTGACACAGCCTTCGTGTGGAGTGGGAATGGGAAGATTTACTTCCTAAAAGATGACAAGTACTGGAGGTTTGACCCCATAAGGGACCCTCCAGTAAGTCCTGGATACCCCAAGCCGATCTCAAATTGGAATGGCATTCCTAATAATGTTGATGCTGCCTTACGCTATACCAACGGCTTTACTTATTTCTTCAAAGGGAAGAACTACTGGAGGTTCAATGATAGAACTTTTGCAGTAAGTGTACAATTTGTTTTGTTCTTAAGCCTTTTCATAAATCGGATTAATAAAAATTCGTCATTAATAAAATGGAATGTAATTATAATTTTCTGAATTAATTTCAGATTGACACTGCAGAGCCGGCCTTCCCCAGAACGGTCGGAGACTGGTGGTTTGGCTGTGGTAAGCGAGATACAATGAAGACAAAGAATCCTTCGGATTATCAAGATGATGATATTTCAGGGGAAGCTGGTGAGTACGACATTGGTCAACCTAGAGATTTCGATATTTCTTCAACTAACCCATCCTCGAAAACCCCTGGGGGGAAGAAACCATGGTGGAAAAAGATGTGGAGTTGGGTTTCTGGATGAATTAGAGTGGAATAATTTTTTTTAAAGAAGTTAGAAATCGCTAAAGGATTTAATTAAATTAAGCATGACTTTAAAAAGAGCAAAAATCAAAAAGGTGGTGACACAGCCGAAGCGCTTTGGGATCTTTATAGCATGTCATTCGGGTTTGTTAATCAGTTCATTTGAAAAGTTATCTCACGTTTTGCTTGCCTTGTATTCATTTCATGTCAGATGAATGTCAGTTTGGGATGTTTTTTTTATAATGTACATTTAATTTATATTATTTATAATGCTAAGCCCTATGGACATTCCCTTCTGTTTGTTATTCCAGACTATGTTCACACAGACACTTGAGATTGAGGCTTGAGTCCTTGACTGACTGGAAGATACGAATCTCTTCCCTTTCAATATAATACAAAATCAGCGTCTATGGTATCGCTAAAGCGCTGTCCCTCCCGCACAAATTCCCACCAATCAAGGCTTGCGTTTTGCTTTTCGAACGTTATAGTTTTAAATATTTAAATAGGAGTTTTTGTGATTAGCTATTATTTTGTGTTTTGTACTGTAAGGATTTTTTATATTAAGTTTTACTGATAATTTTAAATAATGTAAAATGGGGGCTTTCGTGGAGTGTTTGAATTCTCAATAAGCAATGAACCATAATGCTTCTAGCTTCTCGTAGGTTTTAGAACAACGAGCAAGGATAGAAATAAATGTTCAGTATTCAATATAGATAAGTTTGTAATAACAAAGTCCAATGCATTTAACATGAAACTAAAAATGACTAAATGAAATTGATTTGGATGTTATTGATTCTGGTATGATAAAGGTGATCGATCGGGAGGCTCTTCGGATGTGATACTAACATCGACTAGATGCCTACTTACTAATCTGTGGATAGCAATATCGTCTTTGTTACCGTTCCTAACTACAAGATTACTATCGTCTGTTCTACAATACTGAATGTTAGACTTGTTAATAAATTATATAACGAATGTACAAAAAATTGCTTATTATTAAACCTGGCGTATTAACGAATACAGATAACAAGGAATAATAGTTTACTATAGTAGCATACTGAACATCATTATTCATTAAGTAAACTGTGTGAAAACATAAGTATTAACACATTTCTACTCTAGAATACATTTTATTTGTATGTGGAAGACCATAAGCGTATGAGGGTTAATTGAAGGCCATTTAGTGTCTGAGGGTTAATTGAAGGCCATTTAGTGTCTGAGGGTACTTTGAATGCCATTTAGTATCTGAGGCACAATTGAAGGAACGTCTGAATTTTAATCTAGTGGAATGGGGCAGAGATCTTGGAATCCATTATCAACCTCGGAAACCTTACGCCAACCATCGGCAAACTCGGGGAGAATCCATAATTCTGAGACATTTCTAAGGTTCACCAAAACCCTCCTTAGTTCTTTAAGATCTCCAGACCCCATGAATCCCAGAAGTATTTTAGACCAGGCACCGTAATCAGAATGAACTTCAAAAACTAAAGCCACGTGGGCTGCAAGAGAGTAATGACTCATGCCCAGTAGCTTCTCAAGTAGCCGCGACTTATTGCGCTGTCGAAGTGCGTAAGCATTTACTGAGATTCCAGCTTCTTTCAGCTCTCCAATCAATTCAATGATGTTCCTAAAAGAACCAAATCAACAGTAACCAATGAGATGCTATGGAATAATTAAATATTTCTTAAAAGAGACTTACTTGTCGGATTCAGGTTCTGAAAGCGTTTCAAACGATCCAAGAAGTTGTTTTTGAAGATCGTGAATACGTTTAGCAAATTGTCGGGATACGGCTTGCTGTTCTTTGTTTCCCACCAAAAGCATAGCTCGTCCGAGAAACTCTTTCTGAACGCACCCGAAAGCTTGCTTGAATAAATCTTTGTCTCCGAACTTGAGAATAATGGATCCAAAGGTAAATAGATGCTTGAAGAAAACATCGACTCCAGGAATCCCTTCAATATACATACACTTGTAAATCTTGAGGAACTCTTGTTCTTGTGGAATTTCCTGTTCTCTGAGAGATGAAAATACTCTATAGCTGCTAAGCATCTTTACAACTTCTTCTCCATTTTCATTGAATGAAGACATTATTATTAGGAATTCATAAAGTGTTTCCAACTGGCTGTCCGTAGCATGCGGGCAGTTGCAGATGAGAAACTGGGCTACTTGGAATGCTGCACTCTGAACGACGTTATTAGTTATTCCATTTCCTTTACTACTATATGTACCAAATGACACCCCTGGAATACTGACAATATGTTTGATTAAATTCCATGCTTTGTCAATTCCTCCATTTGACCCTGTTGTGTGAGCATAAAATGCAGCAGCAGTTAACAGAACATCAGGGAAATGACTGAACGTAATATCACTTAGCTTCTTGCATTTTTCTATTACAATTGCAGCAGTGTTCTCAGAAGATGCTGCAGGTAAAATAAACAATGCGTTAAAGTTAATTGTTCTGATACACCTCTGTTCATGCAAGAAATGTTGAACAGATTCAAACCCACCTGTCATTATATAATTAAGGACAGAAAATGGATATTTGTCATCATAAACTATATCACTATTGTCCAAACCGGGGATGAATTCCCGTAGTTTTAGAAACTCAATGGCCTTCTTGTCATCTAATATATTGGATAAGATTTTACCAATATCGATTCTTCCCTGCAGCTCAACATTACTGAACATATGAAGATTTCCCTGCAATGAATTAAAAATTTTTATATAGAAAGTTTTTCTAATTATTCCAGCAATAAGTTAAACTCACCATACGAAACTCTTGAAATATTCTAGCCAATAACCGCTTCAAAAGACTAGTTTCCCATTTCGGAGAAACAAGATTTTCGACGGAAAAATCTAAGTTTCTAAGATTCAGGCTGAACTCTAACGATTGCAGCTTGAGCTCGTCTACTCGGCCCGTATGTTTAATCAAATCCAAACAATCCTTTTGATATTCAGGCTTTCCAGCTTTGATAATTCTATTTAAAGCCATCTAAAATCAAAAGTTAATCCATTTCGTAATAAATTACTGACTAAATAAAAAATACGTTAATCATAAATAATAAATGATTGATGACTTACAATAACTCCAGAGTAGTTTTGAACCTTTGTCGCTGTTAAGCGATACTTATTGAGAAGGCAGCGAAAAGGAACCTGGATTCTCATAATATTGATTGTCTTTTGTAAATCCGAGCAAATTGAATCGCCTTGCGAATGGATTCTAAGACAGGCTACTATCAGGCTGTCAATACCTTGTGACCATGGAACGGGCCATTCCTGAGCAATTTTCAGAACACTCCGCAACCTCAGTTCAAGATCGCTAATGTGAAAGATCAGACATATTAATCGCTCTTCATGTGGAATGTCAGTGGACGTCAGGTAAAACGGCAAATCCGCTACAACAGACTAAAATCCATGAAAATTGACAAATGTACATCCATGATTTAAGATATGTTTAAAAATCCTTAATAAGCGAATACCTTAATATGTTCACTGAAGACGTCATCCAGTAAAATACATTTCCGTTTTGCGAAAGCAATTAAAAAATTGTTAATGAACCGTTCAACTTCCTCTTTATGAAAAAGTTCATACAACAAAGAGTTGACAACCTCGATTACATTATCCTGCAAATTAATACAACCGCATATTATGACATACAAATAATTAGTTTTGTAAAATAAAAGATTGAATGAAATAATGGACCATTTACATCAATGAACTGATGAAATGGAACCCTTATTGAATGATGCTGCTTCAACTGTGCTAGTTCAACTAAATTTTGCAACAGAAGTTCCATATTTTCGAGAATTTTCTTATAAATTCTTAATTGTGTCGAAATTCTATCGCCCGAACGGCTGATCTCAAGATTTCCAATTTCTCCTTTTACCACTAATAACACAATCTTCGAAAATTCCATAGCCTCAGACGGCCACTCTTTTTCTCTTTCCAGAGAACACACTTGCTTTTTTACAATGTCCATAAGCGAAGATACTCGTTCAAGTTGTGCTTCATTTAATAGAATACACGAAGAAACGGCCTCATTTGATTCACCTGTTGCACATTTTTCAACTGCAAAAGGAAGAATACATCTAAGTAATGAAACAGCATCCGGAGTATTTAGCTTCTGCCCGAACAAAATGAACAAAAACGGCCCAAAATGATTGAGCTTGATTGTTGGGATGAACTCATCGAAGTGTCGATTCCAAACTCTTTCACACTTATCGAATTCAAGCTAGTAGTAACAAAAAAAATCTTGATGAGTATTAGTTTTTTTATATCAAAATATCAACCGATTGATTAAGCTAATTCGTCTGCTGTGACATTATTTTAAATCTAATTTAATTCACCTACCTTATTGAGAAACCATCGACATTGCTGAAACATTGTGTTCTCGAGAGATGCAAAAGCTATCCATTCCTGAATATTTCCAAGCGGCAATACTTGCTCGAAAGTGTAAAATTTTTTCAGAGTCAAAAGCAATTTTTTACTAGATTCCGTCCCACTGCAATCTTTGACTCTTCCTTTCCCTAGTCCCAAAAGTTCTTTAATCCATTTTAATTCTGGCAACCCATCCTGGCAGCAGAAGCTACAGATGAATGCAGCATCTTTAATCTTTTCCAGTGTTTTCATCATATCTTGGAAAGTGATCACTTGAAATAAACGAGTTAATTTTTTTTAAATTTTTTAGTTCATTCATTCGAGTATTTTAATTAATATTTAAAATACGAGGCCTTACCAATTCTGCTGGAAGAACTTGGATCGTTTAACCCCGTAAGTTCCACAAATCTTGTCTTAGCCTTAGCTTTGTAAACAATATCTAAATCCTTTTTATACTCAATCGCTAGTGCAATTGCTTGGTCAAACTTTCCTCTTGACAGAAGTTTTTGAAGAGTTGCTTCCGTGGATGTTTCTAACATATGGTATACTTTCGTCCCTAAATTGGATATTTTAAGGACGGCAAAAGGTTCTTCAAAAGGCGTTGAGTGGTGAGGAAATATATAGTTTGAGCCAAGATGGTCACCAGGCTCATTGGTTTCTGAAGGTAAATTAACAACGAACTCGGGTTCGAATCCAGGACCAGAAAAAATTCCAACACACATTTCATAATTAGGGGATAGTGGAACATCCGTCCGACTGTAAACAACCCAGAGCTTAAGTTCTGACTCTCTAGTAAGCACAACCGAAAAATCGTTGACAAAGCAGGAGGCGCTAGGAACTTGAAATGATTGTGTGGGAATAAGGAGTTCGTTCAGAAGGATCTCCAATTTTCCATCCGACAAGAGAACAAAAAGTAACCTTTAAAACCAAATATTCATTCAAATCTACTTTTACCATGAGGGCACGAAGCTAGCAAAAAGTCATTATTACCCTTCACAGTGAACAACTTTTTTAAGTGAGGCTTGGTTCATGCCGAGATAGTCTATAAGATTAATCTCAATCTCCTGAAAACCGCTAAATGTCTTAGGTTCACTTTGTTGTAAATCTCGCAAAGAGAGCGTTCCATTTCCTTCTCCTAAAACTACAATATTCCGAGTCACTGAAGAGGCACACACAACCTGAAGATTTAAAATATTATAAAAAATTAATACTAGTGGCCAGAGTTTAAAGCAGTTAATTTAATATAATTTTTTTTTAAATTCAATACGATTACCTTTGCATGTTCATCCTCAAGAAGCTTCTTCCTAACACCTCGAATACTTCCGATATCAATGTCTACTGAAACATTTTGATCATGAGTAGAATCCAATGAACCATCCGATAAAGCAATGTTATTGAATAAGTACACAACGCCCGTAGTCCCAATAGCAATCACATCAATCTTGGTAGGGTCCGAAGTAGAATGAATAGCAGCGTCAATAAAAAATCGCCCATATTCATCATTTAGAGGCACATTGGCAGATACTTTCCTAGATGCAAAGAAATTTGTTACTTTTCAATAGCTTCTATTGCCATTTTCTATAACTCATAACATTTGGATAAAGTAATAAGTGAGACGGGTTACTGTCTGAAAAATTATCGTACTTGCTCTCTCTAATTTCGTAGGTCCTTGGGTCCACCAGCACAATTTCAGACGAGGAGAGTCCTATCAGAAGGATTGACCTGCGCCACAAAACAAAGTCAATCGGAGATGAGAAAACGACTCTGTGTGCTGCTTCAAGCTCTGAATCTTTATCAAGAATGAGTAGTTCGGAATCGAGAACAATTCCTAGAGTTTCGCTTCCTCCAGTCACAGCAAATACTCGGTTTGGTGCCTATATTTATGATTCAAAATAAATACTTGAAAACATAATTTATTCCTGATTTTGAATTTTTGTAACAAATAAATATAAGCCATTCTTACAATTTCCGGTTTACTCTTTCCCAACTTTTGGATATCCAGAGGCTCGTCGCACTCAGGGTCAGGAGTTTCCGTACATTTCGAAGAGCGGATGAGAAATCTTGGGAGTATCTCGAACACATTGTCCTCAGAATCTCTTCTCCGGGCGCCCGGCCGACCTTCTGAGTCATCCACATCTACTGCATCCAGCGGATCTAAGGACCATCTTGACTTTTCCATAATTCTGCTATCCATCTTTCGAAACGAAATAGTCTCAATTATCAATCAATGCTTTTGAATTTTCTAGTTACATTTTACATTGCATACTCCTGACGATAATTAATTACACCAATCTTTTAACTTACCTTCTTAAGTTTCGATTGCAATGAATCAAAATCAATCGTGCACGTTAAGCATCAGCAAAAACCGAAAGAGGTCAGCTTATTTCCTACGTATCTGCCACCACTGGATCTAATAAAGCAAGTGAGTGTGATTTTTATTTAACTGTGACTCAAAAGTTAGTCGTTGATAAACGGTAATAATAAATAATAATTAGGGTTCAAAAACCTTACTACTATTTCAACCACTACCACTACAACAAAACAGACAAATCCCGCACTTTAAATCCAGATCCCGCCGCACATTTTTTTCTTCTATGACTTTGTTAACAGGGTATCGTGAGATATTTTGCAAACTCGTTCTGAGCTTTATTTTGCGATGTTGCGAATATAATTTTTATTAATTTACGAATTTAGTTATGATCTTCAGTATGCAACGAGGTCGTCAGCCACATCTGAAGCTACTACTGTCACGACATCCCGAGGTATATTTGTTGGGACATAAGTAAAGATTGCCTCCCCCCTGCAGCGAAATTGAAGAATATCCAATACATGATAAACCCTGACAAGTCCAAAGATCATTCATCGTGATATTCCTGGACTTTTCATTCTTGCAAAATTCCCTTACTCACCAATACGAAAAGTTCAATGTTTCAGGTCAAATGACAGCTCATGCGTAGAAGCGATGATAAAAATTCAAATAGAAATAGATAACCGCAATTGGTTATCGAACATTAATTGATGATAATACAAAGTTTAAGCTTGCAAGAATAAAACATCGTTTTTTACAACTGCAAATTTCAAGTATCTTGAGCATCCTCTCGGCACTCTAAATTGAAATGACTAATGATTAGGAAATTCCATTAACACAACGTTAAATGAACAATGAGTGGATGTGATTGATTTGGAAGTATGGAACTCGTATCTTATCGATATTGGTTCCTTGTTTTAGATTACATGTCCTCATCTTTGTGTTTACATATATATGACAATTTCTCCCTTCATGGGCTCAATACGTCTTTTCTAGTTGTATAGTTCGGTTTGGTTGCGTTAAGCGTTTCGTTTCTTTCTAACACGCACGTGTACCCTGCAGAACGCCAACTATTTCGACCGTGAGACCTGTTGAATATCATTTATTTCAACATGAACTTATTTTTAGGATTTACCATCGTCTTGCTACAGATTTTATTAGTCAGACATGTCCGATCTGCCACAACTTCGACCGGAGATCTTAAAGCATTAATTGGTGAAAGTTGTCCAAATGGCTGGAATAAGGAATGTACAGCGACAGTGCCAGATTCTTTCTGCTTTGCTCCAGATCCGGAAAACCCCACCGATCCTTCGTATCGAACCTGCAGGTGCGAACCAGGCTTTGTTGCCTCCAAGGACAATAAACAATGTCTAGCATTTGTACCACCTGTACAACTTGTAGATACATGTTTTGATAACACGCAGTGCCAAAACGTCGTCCCGCATTCCATTTGCGATACTATCCAAGAGGGGGTAGTTGAAGGGAAATGT
>JAQFYM010004595.1:0-15089 GCA_034694785.1 Agrenia bidenticulata
TCTACTCTACTCATGAGTGCCCAGCCTTAACAAGTACAGTGGGCAACAAAACATACTGATAGTCTTAGTAGTATTTACAATTGCACTAATATACATAATTCTGGGATTTTCTGTTCGTATATAACTTATAGGTTTGCAGCAATGCACATAGAAAATACAAGAGAATATAGTCATATCTATCTATTAAAAGATGGTCAAAAATGCAATATATCGACAATTAATAGTCTATATTATATTTCCATTTTTGGCACTAATTTGCGGAGTTTTCCGGCAGCCATAATTTTAAAATATTTCTAACACCTAATATCAAAATATGGAAACAATTGCCATAATAGCATGTTACCACATCAGGAAATACAATTAATAATGTAAAAACATAAATGGATATTACAAAAATTTCCCGGTATATAAAGTGTAAAGAATTCTATTACATGAAACTTTTTCTTAGATCGATCTTAATTCTATGCTTTATTTTGTTTAGTTTCATCATCGTGAAATCTTATCCCATAGACAAGGAAATTACAGATGCTGATTCTACGGATATTATTTATAATAGATGGCTTCGAGCCTTTTATTCCGTTTTTAATCCTTGTTTAGAAAGAATTAAAAACACTAATATGTCTCATCTACAGAGCTGTTGCTATATGGAAGGACTTATGAAGGCAGGTGAGGGTTTAGATTTCAATATGAGAGAGTTTCAGCACGAGTATGTTAATTGTTGGAATGAAAATAAACAATAGTACCTGAATGTGTCGTGTTCTTGTTTGATATAAAATAAGAAACTATTAAGTTTTGGTGCCCTCAATAATCTCAATCACCCCTTGCACCTCTTCCAGCCGATTTAAGGTATATAAACCAGCTTTAAAGCATTATTTACTTAAGATTTTATTTATTGTTTTATCAAGATATTATCTAACTCGAAAAAAATGTATATATAGTAAGTCTGAGAACTCTGAGTGGAGGAATGTATTTTCGACCAAGACAACATAACTTCACCCTTGATTTGAAAACTCAACACACATTAACACTAAGATAAAGGCTAAAAAATAAAAAAAAAGAGCTTGAAAATAAGACGAAGCGAATATTGCAATAAAAGGTGTTGTAAATTCTGAAAAATACAAATACAATAGATTTATAATAACCTGAATTTGTTTAAAAAGCTGTACTCAAGACACGTTTTGTGTCATAATAGATAATCTTTCGTATTTTTGCCAAAATAAAAAAAAAATATAAAAAATTGAATTTCAAGCACAAAAAGAGTAAAAAATACATCATCGAATTTTAATTTATTCATTCTAAATCTGAATCGTAAAGTCGAGATTTTTTAAAAAATAATATACATTGCTTAAGGCGCGTACCGAGGGTGTAAGGTAGGGTGTACCCCCAGCTCTTCAGAATAATTTCTACGCCTGAATTTAAGGGGTATTTTTTTGTGCAGTCATTTTTTTCTGATTTTAAGAATCCCAATAAAAAATTTGTAAAAAATTTTTGTAAAACAAAAATTATAAAGATTAAAACGCCCAAAAATTGAAGTTATAGGGCATTTTTTATGTAAAAAACATTGACTACCCCCTGGAACAAAAATTACTGGGTACGCCACTGCATTGCTTAAATATATATTTTTGGATGAGTCAGGCTTTTGCCTAGAAGCATATTTAGACTGACGAGAAGACATTTAAAGAGCACTTATTTATTTAGATTATTCTTTCTTATATTGTTTTTAAATAAATATCATTGGTCTCTCGTGCGCACCAATGATATGTTTGTATACTTTTCCCCTTTACAGAAACCAATCATTCATTTCCCAAATAGGAAATACGTTGACCAAATGTTTTATTTTGACACAAAGATCGCTTTTTCGTTTTTAGATTCTTAGATGAGTACTTCAGCCGGCTTCGCCGACTTCCGCCTCATCAAAGAATCTAAAGAGACGCAGAGCCAATGACGTTTGCAGGCTGAAAACCAACAACAAGTATGATGTTTATGCAAACAAATCAGGTCCAAAATCTCAAATAAAAACAAAAAATAAGAATTCCACGAAAAAAAATAAATAAATAGAACTTGCTAAATTGTTCATATACAGTATTTAAACTTTTTACTGCAAACCTGTTTTTAATTCATGGGTATACCTACAATTTTTATGTTTTAAGTTACTAACGAGCAAATCTGCCTAAAAAAAAGACCATTTAACTTGTCTGCATCGAACACCATATATATTGGTTTTATATTTAAAATAGCAGGTAAGTGTTATTTAAACTTTTACACTTAATGGCAATTGTCGGTTACAAATATTTGGATCATAATATTTGTGTTTGCGTGGGTATAAAATAGTTGATTTTTAAACAGTTTTTTTCGTTTTATTTATGTAACGATTTTTTGCGTAATTAAATACAATATAAAACATAAAAGCGTGTATTGTCTGTTTTTTTGTAAATAAATTGCGATACAGAGACAATAAGCAGTTACTTAATGCGACTATCGTTTTTTAAAAAAAGTCATTTGTAATATTAAATAAAAGTATTTTGAGTTTGGGGTCTAAGCACTTTAAGTTGTAAGTAATGTTTTTTTTTCTTTTTTATGTCCATCCTATCAATCGGTTACAAATTTATGATTTGAATGAAATATAGATTTACCATGGTAAATATTTTAAATCGTCTAAAAATATATAATTACAGTCCGTGTTTTGTTAAAGATGCATTTTCCGTAAACAAAAAGGTAGAGATATGTTTTTCTTTGGTGTACAAAAACCGTAAAGTATTGTTTCCCTCTATCAAGGATACACAAAAAAAACACCATATATGACCAGACAATATATGGCAATAATGGTGGAAAGATTTTTATCATATTTTACCATATAATAATATAATGAAAATCGTAAAATGATACATTTTTAAGCATAAGAAAAGCTAAAAAAATTATTAATTATACAAAAATTTAAAAATTTACAAAAAACACAATGGTTGTACTATATTTCATAAAATAGCATATTTACACAGGAATATATATAAGGCCTGAGAAATTCATCAGAAAACATATTATGAAAATTAGAAAGTGTCGCAAATGTATTTAAAATATAATAAATAGTACAAAAATACAAAATACAAAGATTTTAATGTAGATATACATTTATATTGCCATAGAAGTGTTTTTTATATACTCCAGTACCCTTTTAAAAATAAAATTATAGACTTTCTTTTTTTTTAGACCCTGGTCATTTAATAGAAACCACGGAAACTTAGTTTAAAAATCTAAAATATTTGAAAGCTATATTTATTGTATTTAACAACCTTTTTTTGATCCCTTTGCATTCTTGGTTGATAATTCGCAATTATGCGAATTTCTTTCGTTTTATGACAAGCCTTAAGTATTTATTAAACTTTTAAATTCTGTATTACGAAAATATTATGTTTCCCAAAAATCTACATTAAGGTAATAAAGTGAAATTTTTTGACTATTGGGCTGATTTATATTGTATTGCCAATATTGCAATAGTACCGGGTATTAAAAAAATACACCCCAATATAAGATTGCCATACCTTATTGCAAAGGTTTGCCTCGCTACTCAGTCTGATATTAAAAAGAAGTTTTATTTCCTGTTTATATGAAAACCAGTCAGGCATTATTATGAAAAAAAAAATTCTTTCTTTTTACTTTTCTTTCTTTCTTTTTTTTTAATCTTACAACTTCGTAAGTTTTTTTTTAAGGTTATATCTTTAGGTTTTTTATAAAGTCTACCATTAGAGAATTGCGCGATTTTTTATTTGTTCTAAAAGATTCATCAACAGTAGAGCCTTTGCCGAATTCCTCCGGGTTCTGGCATAAAAAAGCATTGGCAACATTCAGCGCCCTAATTAAATTAAAAGTGGTATTTGCCGGGTTCATCGCTTGCATATCCAGTTAAATACCTCGTATTCCGGACAAAGACATATAGCAAATTTTTTTGCAAGGGGTAACGCAACAGAAAAATGCAATAACAGGCTGACAATACTTGTTTAAACTTATAGTTAAAGATGCTGTGAACTTATATTTATATAGTTAAATAAAATGTGTCAATATTAATACGCGGTTTGCAATTCGTTCTATATGCGATGGTTGTATATTTCTAATTTTAACTTCATGTATCAATCATTTCATGTTTTTTAACTTATAAATGTTAGGATAAGAACAAATCCAAAAAAATATTTACGAAAAAAAGGATACTAGGAACACCCTATTTAAAATTTATATTTAAATTCTGAACATGTATCCGATACAAGACATTAATTATTGTACAAATCGTATGCCATATTATAAATGAAATTCAATATAAATATACAAATTTGCATTTTTTTTTTTTTATTTATATTCTCTGTTTAAGAAGTATCTTTCAGTATGTATGTTTGCTATATTATTTTACGAAGGAATCAAAAAAGCATAGAATTGTACAAAAAAAGCATGTAAAACCATAAAAAAGCATTTATACAAAAAAATTATTTTTACGTTTTTTGCTTAGTAATGGTATATTAACTTTTTTTGTAAATAAATTGCACCTTGTTTTATATAAAAAAACAAAAACTTGTTCTTCATATTCTTTAATGCTGAAAAATGTGTTTAAGCTATAAAACGTGGTAAATTTTAGTATTTGGTTGGCATATTATTAGCATATTCATCTTTATTATGTTTTTGAGATATTTTATATCGTATTAAAATATTTTTATTTCTTTTATACTGGTAACAAAAAAAGAGATCATAAATTTAAAAAACTCATACACAAACTTATATATATATTTCTAATGTCATAATAAAGTTGTAGCCTAAAGCGAAAGTAATTTCTCAGTTGGATGTAAAAAAGCATTTAAAACAAAGAAAAAGCATTATCAGAAAAAAAAGAATTTATAGTACGAAAAAAGCAAGTACGTCCCCCGTATTTTTATTATACTATCATTTTATAATCAAAATAGTTACAAGTAATTAAAAACAGCTTTATATCTTATAAACCGATAAAATCTTCAAGCCAAGTTTATTTATCGTGCAGTGCACTCTTGCCGCAGGAGATTTGGTTTATAGTTCCTAACCTCATTTTCTGTACTTTATTTAAATAGAAATGTATCCGATTTTAAATATATGCTAGTACGCTTTCTTATATAAAAACCTATATCCGGCTGCCGTCACTCCCGTCGGTGTAGGTTTGTGAAAAAAATATTGGTTGGTTTGAATGTTTATTTATTGGTCTTAGATTTTTCATATCCACATCGTCCGTGGATAAAGGTTTATTTATAGACCTCTAATCACAGTATTGATAACACAGATTTGATAGTAAGAAGTCTGATGTTGACTTGGCTTTTGACAGGCGACATTCCGTCTTTCTCTAAGTGGTTATACCTGTTTATAACTAAATCGTTTTGTGTGATTTGCTTGTTGTATTCCTATAGTGTTTTGTCCAGGGCGACCCATATTATCTTTAATGACCCTTCCGCTTTCTTTCCATTTAATGTTGTGTAAACAACTCTCCTATATATATTCACCAAGTGCGGGGTCGTGTTTAAACCTTTTATTGTTTTAAAAGTTCTTTTTCGTTGTTCATTCGTTGATGTTCTGATACCTTCTTTTTTGTATTCAAAATGGCCCTTGATAAAAAATCCATGTTGCAGCACTTGTATATAATCACATAGAGCACACGCACTAAATACATATTATGTATGTTTTAAATTGAATTGTTTGCTTTACAGATTACTGCTGACAGTAACTCTTTTTGTGAAATGCTGAAAACGAAGTTTATCCGTTGGTTTTTTTTTTCGAAAGAGATGCCTGTTAGAAATGTAGGCTGCTAAAAGAGATATGTCAAATTTCATGTTTTGTTAGAAAGTCTTGGAGTTGCTTACTTTTATAGTTTGACCCTTGATCAGACAGAATTGTCTGTGGGCGGCCTATTGTTAGATCGAATTTTTATCTGTCATATAGTTGATGATGTCCAGAAGTCCTTTGGTAATTAGATGCATAAAAAGCAGGAAAAATTGTCTGTAATTGTTAGGATGTAAAATTTGTCAGTGTAAATGTAAATAAAATTACGTTGCCATAAAGGGCCCCACCACGTCGAAGGATATACGTTGATATGTTCTGTTGTCCGATAAATCTTTTTAACTCGCCTCATCTTACGTCAAAATGTTTATACTGTTGATATGCTTGGCATTCGTTTAAATTTGCTTTACTATTTCTCGTGAGTCAAGTACACTGTATTACTTACAAATAAATTTACTTTTAGTTATTTTGCTCGGGTTGTCTCATTTGAAATGCATATACACCATAAAATGTCGTAAAAATTGTGTGAGAATGATTACGCAGAGTTTAGTGGCTGTAAAGAAAATTGCTCGACGGTTGATATTTGTAGTTCGGTATTTGTCTTTTAGTTAATTTAACTACTGCCTTTGTCCTGGCCATCCAAATAAAGTATTGTATTATCAGGATGTATATGGACTATTCCGTAACCTCTGGAAAGACAATCTGCAGCAATATTGTGGTTTCCTTAAGTATGATTGTGAAATTACTTGTACTCTTCTGGTAATACAATTCATCGTCTAATTCTTTTAATGTTTTTTCATTTGTTTGTAGAAGATTGGGGTGATCGGTATATATATTTGTGTCTGCCCCATACACTATTTTTGTGATATATTCAAGCCTAAAACTATTGAAAGTCTTTTTTATCTGGATAATTTACTATATTTACCCTTGTGTAGCTTATGCAAGACATACGCTATTATGTTGTGTTGTTGGTACAGAACAGCCCCGATGCCCTTTACAAAGCATTCACGTTATGGTTAAATCCCCAGTATAAGTCAGGATTTGACAGCCATGTGTGTGACTATTTTTCGTTATATATTGCAAAAGAATTCTTTAATTCTTGACTGTCTAATATATTACCTTCGTATCCTTATTCTTTGTTTTATCCGTAAATTCATGTATTCTGTGGCGCAATCTGTCAATGAAAGCTCTGATTCAATGAATATGGCCTAAAATTCTACTTAGTTTATAATATTCTTAAGTGGTGTTAGATTTGTATGGTAAAGGTTGTTAACGTGTCGGCTTTTATTCCGTTTGCATCAATAATGTGCACAAAAAGTTGAACTGCTTGGCGGGCCATTTGCTTTTTGCATACACATTCCTTTTGTGTTGTCTTTTAAAATCTTCATTACGGCGTACACGTGTAACTAGTGATCAACTTGCGTTTTGTTTGATATTAAGTTATGTCATCGAGAAAGACTTTCATCTAATAAGATGTTGTAAAAGTTGCTGCATTGCTGATTGAATCACTTGACGTCACATTAATAAGTCACAATGGATCTCGGATATACGCACCATGTCCATGTGGCGTTGTGGATGCCGTATACTTTTTTTTTTGTTTTAATGAAGATCCACTTGATGAATTTCAGATGCTAAGCTTTTTGGGTAAAATAGTTTGATTATGGGATGTTTCTGCTCTCGTTCCATAAATGATAAAATACTTTGCAAAATATATGTCTTACGATTTAGTTTTTTGTAGTAACTACCAGCCCATAGACCTGCCGTCTTTTTTGATGCATGGAAATAATACTGAAATACGGCGAATTACTGCGTTGTATTATTTCGGTAGTTAGACGTCTTGTTTCTCGGCGTTGAATGAATTTCTTATATCTTGTGGGATGTATTAAGGGATGAGGGAGACGATATTGGCGTTGCATCAGTCACTTTAAACTCATCGTAGCGTTTGGATGCTTGCATAGTGCTAAGTTTGTATTAATCATAGCTAGCGACTAGTTTTAATACATCCTCTTTGTAGTTCATAGATTTATCATTACTGCATGTAAATAAGACGCTATGCTTGGCGTCCGGTGATGTGCTGATGTATTCAACATGGTTTTCTACTGGTACTAATAGTGTTTGGTACTTACTAATATTCTGGAATTTTTGAAATCAAATATCACGTTGGTATTCAGTAAAAAGGAAGTGCCGGGTATAGTTTTGAGTAGTTCACCAATATTTATTTTACCTGCTAAACTATTATTTTGCCTAAAAAGTAAAGCTGGACCCGGATCCGGACTTTTTTGCGGGTTTTCGGCCTAAACATTCGGACCGGTAGGACTTAGGCTACAAATTTTGAGCTAAAAAATGAAAAAATTGTTTAAAACGCAACTATATGTTTGGATATTGTATCGATGTAGATTTATTACACCATTGCTAAGAAAAATACATCAAGCGGGTAAGAACGTTCTTTGCATATTTTTTTGTGCCTATAAAGAGCGGTGGTACCCCAAAACCGGACTTAAAAACGCGAAAATTGTGGCGGAATCCGGGTCCGGTCCAGCAATACTATGAAGTCCATTTATATATAGTCTGTTTGCTAGTTCATACAAATTTAAAACATATCTATCGCCTAAATATAGTTGACATTGCCGTTCGGTTGTTTACTTTTCGTATTTACGTGTAAATATTTATCACTTGCTTGCTTTTACATTTTCTCGTGGCTCCCGTGTCTATTTGATAACTTATCAACTATAAAAAGATTTTAAAACAGCTCAATAGCGGATGCGTTGGTTCATCAGCACAAATATATAAGAAAGCGTTTTTGTATTCAGTTGCTTTCGTCTTTCTATGTTCTTCTGCTGTAAATTCGGTGAGCACTCTAAAGGGGTGTGGTACGGCTGATAGAGAACCTCGCACAACACAAAGCTTGTCTTATTTTTATCGTCTCTGTCGGTAATGGATTTTTTGGGGTAATCGTTGTATTCCGTATAATATTTCATCTATATTAAAAAGTTACTGTATTTTAGCATCCGTCCCGTGAGTTTTATTTACAACATCTCAAGCCTAGTATTTGTGTTTTTGTCCTGTGTAAAAGTATTCAACAATGCGATCTTTAGATTCCTTAATGTTTTTATTTGCGCAAGTATAATATTCCTAGAATGCTTATGCAAGTTTTATATTTGCGTATTCAGAGATAGATGCGTTTCCGTTCTGCACGATTTTATGTTGTTCTTTTTCGTATTACTACCTTTTTTGTGGTTTATGGTTTTCTTTTAGGATTTCTGTATAATTCCTGTGATTGTTGCGCGTTTCTTCAAAAAGTGGTTGCAGATCTTTGTAATGAAGTGTTCATAAAATCTACATTGCGGCTGTTTTCTGGCCAGTAGAAAAGTTCCACCGTCTCCCCGCAACGGTTAAACCATTGTTAAAAGGTTAATCGCGGCGCTTTTGTCAGTGGCCTGTAGTGTTCGACGTAGTTGTATTTTTGCTTTTGCTTAAAAGTATATGGCGAACATGGTCCCGCGGCTTCTTTTCTTGCCATTCGTCTTTTAACCCTATGTTGTTATGTGGTGTGTAATGTAATAATTTGTTGAAGTGTAAGTTGTTGTAGTAGGAGGTATAGTTTTTATCTCTTGTGTACGTTCTGCGTGCATATGATTCATTTTGCAAACGGTTTCCTGCATAGTGGTAGTCAGTGTGTGAATTATTTCTAGCTGAGATATGATGCGCCTATGCTAGTTGATTTTGTGCCTGAGGCGTTGATTTTTGAAGTGTCTGGGTTTGTGAAAATCATTAAAACTGCTCAGGGATTGTAGCTCAAATAGCCGTCACTCCCGTCGGAATAGGTGGGTGAAAAAAAGTAAAGGTTGGTTTGAATGTTTATTTATCGTTTGTTATTTTTTTATATCCACACACGCTGTGGATATAGGTTTATTTTAAGACTGCTTATCACAGTATTAATGCAACAGATTTTAAAGTATGCAGTTTGATGTTACCTGGTCTCGTGGCAGGCGACACCAGCTAAGACTATTATGCCTTCTTTCTGTGTACAGGTAGGGCAAACAAGTCACATTATAACATTCCTAGTCATCTTGCTGCATTACGAGTCAACCTTAAGATATAGCATATACCAGGGATATTAATAAAACCTTAAATCGAACCAAAAGAAACTAGGATAATTTTATAAAAGTAGGCTTTTGTTACGTCACAGTAATCTGGACTACAGTTTCCGGTTTATTTGTTAAAAACTCTAATAAATCAGATTAATCTAGTTGTTTATGATATGTTGTCACCATTATAAACGGGTTCTTTTTTTTACGAACTCATACTTTTCTATTTCTGGCAAACTATTTGCACTGTATCTGTACTATGAATGACACACTATATATTAAAAAACTAGATTTTGTGGCTCATCAAAGCCACTTTGCTATACTTAAGTCAACCGGGCATAAAAATGGGTTAAAAATACGCATAGTTAAATGATATTTTTTTTGCCTTTTTCGCCCCTTTTATAAATATTTCAAAAAGTCCTAAACTCTACAATCCTCTATTTTAAGAAATTTTTAAACTAGAGATGCAATACTGTAATAACAAAATTTATGTAAAACGGGATATCGGCAGCATGCAAATTATTTTTTTAGCTTAAATAAAGCATATTTTGTAGACTATGCACAATTTTTTGTATATTCCTTTAAGTCGCAAAGCATTGACTGTAGAAAGTTTTACCATAAGACATCCGTGTTTTGCGTCAATCCCAAAAAATGACTAAGATAATACTTAAAATAAAAAAAAAAAACAATACAAAATACTTAGGTAGTAAAAAAAAGCTGCATAATAATCGGGAATCTGTTTTTTGTCATTAAAAGTCGTTTGAAACCTTATTTGCAGCTTCTGTATCATACAGTTGGGTTTTTAGGTTATATGCAATCATTATTTTAAGAATATTGCTATTTGTATTTGTATTTTTTTTAAAAAAGATAGAGGATTCTTTTAATCTAAGATAAAAAAAAAATTCTTAAGAGCTAATAACAAAGTATGAAATGGAAAAAATAACAAAAAAATGTATCGCTAGATGTTTTGATCTAAGAATATAAGATTTCTGTAGCACTTACTATCGAAGACGAGCAAGTTTGTTTACAAAACGCAGCGGTTAAGACAGAAAAAAAATACGTCGACTTCGGAAGTTTCTAAATGTGGCACACTAAGTATCCAATTAGAGGAACTATCTGGAAAACAAAAAAACTGGTTTATCAAGTGCACAGATATTCGTTTCATGGTTTAATTTTTATATTATAACCAGGCATGGTTAAATTCGCGATTTTGTCCCGAAATCCCGAAAATCCCTAAATTAAGGATTTTTAAATTTTAGGGAAAGCGACAAAAGCGCAAAAAATGCTTCTCAATACGGCAATTAGGCATAAATATGTATTTTACATGAAATTAATCGTATTTCTATAGTTGTAATTTTATTGAAGGTAAAGAAGATATAAGACTTAAGGTTATAAAGACAAAAACTAATTTTAATTGATATTATTATTGTTAATAAAAAGGGAATTCTTGTAATTTTTTACACCAGAGTGCGCCCTAATTTTAAAAATTAACTTTCGTTTAAGTGGTTCGTTGCGATCACAAAAATTACCTTTCTATATATATATGAGAAAATGCAATAAAATGTGTTGTTTACATAGTAATCACAGTCAAAGTATTTTTAATAGCGTTAATAAACTGCTGGCAGTTGTTTAAAATTTTTTTTTTAAGTTTGCGTTATTTTTTTTGCAAATCTGTTCAAATTCTGTTTTTATAAATTGAAAAAGCGTTTAAAAAACTACAAGTGTACAACTTGGGTGTGATTTTTAACAGTAAAGAAGTTTATAAAAACCGCCCATTTCTAGTTTTTTTGCATTGGTTCAAGGAAAAAAAAAAAAAACTAATGTACTATAGTTTATTTTATAAGAGTTTATTCGTTGCAATTTATAGAAAATCATATATTAAAAAATTAGATTGTATATCTATTATTAGTTTTATTAAACAATAATATTCGTAAATCATATGTTTTTTTTAATTTTAAAAATATAATTGTAGATTTTTTATATACAAAAAAGTACAATTTAATATTTTAGTCCGTAAATAAACTGTATGTTTTTTTTACTTGCACTTATCTTATAAACTTTAGGTGGCTTGTTGAGTTCAACCAGGTATTTCAACAAAAAAACGATTAAAGATATGAAAAAAATATTTTTGCAAGATTAACTATATTAAAATTATTTTTTTATTGTTAGAAGATTCAGATACTATATATTTACTTATAAATAAATATCAAAAAACTAGATTTTGATATAATAATTATTTTTAATATTGTAAATTATATAAAATATAAAAATTTGCACCATTTTGTGTTTTTATAGTCGATATTTTTTTAAAAGTTACTTAGCTAGTTATAACGCCTTTAATACCGAAACCAACATAAAAAAGATTCTTTGACTTTCTAAAAAATTCTAAGTAAACACAAAAAAAATATTGGATATATCAAACAGCAATGAATAAATACTGATATGTCACAAAATAAATTAAAAACGATGGTTAGTAAATTTTTTTTTTATTACTTAATATAAATAGTTGCTTTGCCTGCAGTTCTTTACCACATTATATAAATTGAGATTTGTATCATTTTTGTACGTTGAAGCATATATTTCTCATATTTTTCGTAAACGCAATTATAGTTTTTGCTATTTTAAAACAGTCAATGAATTTGATTTTATTACCTTTTTTTACAAGCATACTTGTTCAGGTGACTAAAATCACTTTTTTATGCTTTTATAGGCAATAAAATAACAAAATTCCAAAAGCGTATGCTAACTCTTTAAAAAAAGGTTTGTGGTGGAATTAAAGCTAATTTCGGTTTTATAAATACACCGAATGCATTTATTTTTTGATTTACACCTGTAGCAGAACCATCAATATACAAACCAAGCACCAATTGGTACATCTAAAGAATATCAAGATAAAAAAGAAATAGACATAAATGCAACAGACCCAAAAAAAAATCCATTTAACCAGCGTAAAATCATAAAATAAATGCACATGCTTTCAAAATATTTTTTACTCTAATAGAAACCATTTGTCTATTTCTTGTCAATGTTGAGACAGGAGGTCATTAAATACGCATGATAAAAAAAATTGACATTTGAGATGAGCTCTAGGTGTTGTAACAGCTACAGCAATCACAGGAACAAGATTTTAAACAGCTTAATATAATAAGCGCAATTGCAAAAAAACGAGCAGCGCATTTTATATTCACTGATGTTTCGCATTTTTTTTTATACGAGCCTACTTGATGACATAAAAAGAACAGTAAAGATTTTGTTATTTTGTATGAACATTTGCCAGAAAAAATAACAACAAGCAATGCATATGTAACTATAAGAAACAAGGCATTAAGAGATAGATTAAAATTACCTTTTTCGAATAATTTGAAAAGATAAAAAGGAAGGAAAGAATCATAAAAAAAATTAATAATCCAACTTGCTAGTAAAATGAATCCTAAAAAATATTTATTTTGTTCTTATCATTCCGTGAAGTCTGCATGGATGACAGGTAATATTACACAGAACTAGTTGCCGAATGGAACAAAGAACTTGTTCACGACCAAAGATGAAAAGTAATATTATTAGATAACTTTGCTAGTCATTGTACATCATACGTATACAAATATTTGTTTTTTGCCAGTCGGCGTGTAACACTGTTCTTATGACCCTTTGGATCAGACAAACATTGCTGTTTTTAGTTCATATTACAAGAATAATTTTTTTAAATGAGTTTTTGCGTTGTTCAAAAAAATTAAAAGCCGTTTTTTATAAAAAGAACAATGTCTATGATGCTTTGGAGCAGGTTATAGTAGACTGGGTTAATTTACCAACTGATACTGCAGTTTTATTCTTATGCCGGATAAAAGGAATTCTTATCAAGCTTATAAAAGACCAAATAATACAGCATTAGTACACACTTCTTTGATAAATCGTACTGATAAAAGTAAAACATAATCAATGATCATGTTTCAGCACAACCTTTTATTAAATGTGATAAAATAAGTAAAATCAAAAAAATGCATGTTCATTTTAATGAAACATTTAACAAAAAATATATAACAGAACAGAAATGATATAAAAAATAAAAAGTCTAATGCATTATGTACCATTAAAAATATTAAAAGAACAAAATACATCCTAAAAAATTACACCCAGAAGAATAACGAATATTATAAAAATTATTGTAAACAGTGAAGAACGATTATGCAGCAAGGAAAAATACGTCATTATGTAATATTTTGACATTAAGGATTTATTTTTTTTTGCCTAAAAATATAATACTAATTGATTTTTCGAATCATGCGTAATGATGCATATAACATGTTACAATTTTTGCTTTAAATAACAAAAGTCATATACCAAAAGAATTGTCGTGTGTACAAAGCCTTTTTTCGCACAATTTTGTCATCTTATCATTACATATTAATTGTCCAAAAAAACAATGTTGTATTCCTTTAGGTTCTGTCAGCCTATACGGTGTTGCTTTCTCTGTTTGCGTTTTATTCTATGTCCTTGTAAAAAAATACTAAAATACGATACATAAGTTTATACTATTTAAAAAATCATGGTAGATTGCATATACTAAAACTTCGTGACCTTATGTCGCGAACATACATCGTGATAACAAGTATATAAATGTCTTTTTTTGTATTTATATGTACACCTTATTGTACTAATTCGCAAACTAAGAAAAGGAAATAAACATATTTATTCTAAAAAAAAGGACATTTACTGTCCTAATAGGTTTTTTAAACCACTTATACCTATTTAGATGTTTTTACTTTTTAGTTTTGGCTTCTGACCCCCTGCAAAATGCATAAAGTAACTACTATTTGTTATTTATAGAATAGTTTTGCCGTATCCTTGAGTGATATAAAAAAAAAAATTCCATATAACCGCGTAGCTTAAAGTTCGGTTAAATTTTTTTCACATATGAAAAGGTTTCACCAGTCGCAGGGCGCAGTAGTTGTTTAATTAACTTTTACGCCAAAGAGTCGTCATTGTTTTTGCGCAAAGGTTGGTTAAAAGAATTGGTTTTCGATTGTACAATGTTTGCATTTTTTCTATATTTTCAATTTACAGCTTTTTTTTCTAGGTCTTAAAAAAAAAAAGTTTCTGGACAAAAATGACTCTCTTTTAATTCAGGCGTAACGATATTGTTTTAAAAAGCCCTACTCCCTACTACCTCCCCCCCCCAATCCCCCTTACTCCTTCTCCCACCACCACCCACCCGGTTACCCCACTGTA
>JAQFYM010004596.1:0-15086 GCA_034694785.1 Agrenia bidenticulata
CAACTTGATTAATAAAAAAAAGTAACGCAAAAAAAGAATTTTTCTCTAGTTGATTTTATCAATGCATGGTAAATATTTTATTTAAAATCAAGTACATTATTTTTATTTTTTATTTAAAATAATATTTATTTGAATAACTAGTATTTTTTATAGAAATTAAGACGAATCTTTTTTCAAATACTGGTTAAAAAAAGCTTTAATCAACTATTTACTTGTTGTATTTTTTTTTGTTGTAATGCAAAATATATAAAATACATAATTCAAATAAAAAAGTTTTTGTTTGGTTTCATATGTTGTGTTTTTTTTAACTGTACATATATACATTTGTTTATTATTGCATCAACAAACAATTTCTTTTCGTTCAAAATTATGGTTTTTTAAACCAATTTGCATTTGAAAGCGTTTTTCGTTTGCACTTTTTCAATTATTGGCTGTTTTATGTTCTTTCTAAATGTCTTATAATAAAACCTTTTTGTTTTTTTTTGTTTCGCGTGCAAAACATATTGAGCTCATATTGCCTATTTTTTTTATTTATTTTAAACGCAATTTAAAGACGTCTTTGCATGTGGAAACATTATAGCTGTTTTTGATGTACTCTTGTATTAAATTTAAATGTGTAAAGAACGCTTGCAGTATTTTTTTTTTCTTGTAGTAAAGCTTAGTAATCCGTAAATCCAAAATACGACATTACCTGCAAAAAAGATTATATTACTTTAACATCATCCTGCGTCGGTAAGAATAAATTTTTTCATTAAAATTTTATAGTGGATCGTTTTTAATATGTTTAAAAGTATTTATAAATAACAAAAATGAAATGTAAATTGGTTAACTGGTATTTATATCAAAATAAAACTACGTTAAGGCATTTTTTTTTTAAAATGAGCAAAAAAGTGTTTTAAAAATGCATAACCTAACATCTAATGTGACTGTATTTCCATTTTCTATGGTAATGTTAAAATATGTATATATGTGTGTAAATTAATCATAGACAATAATTTTTTTTATGTATAATACGTTTATCTGTAAAAATGGATATCTGTAAGATACACTCTAATCAAATACTAGAAAAAACGCAAAAAGTTTTTTTGAACAAAAAACCGATGTATGTAATTAAACATAACACATTCAAGACAACAATCGATACACGGTACAGATAAGATAGCGATACTGCGATGTAGATGAATAGAATACGTCTGTGCAAAATACAAAACTGTGCTATCTATTTTGTCTATTCTTCGCACAGTTATTAGTCATAAAGCTGCAAATAACCTAAACTAGAAAACAAAGATCTATTAACAATATTAATACAATATCTGTCTGTTATAATACGCAACCAATATATAAAAACAGAAACATATGCAAATAAATGCACAATATTTGCATGAAGTATACATTTGTCTGTCTAAATTACTCTATGTAATAGTAAAAAGTTTTACATCCGCCAAAAATATGCAAGTACCATAAAATAGTACACTGCGTTTGTTGTAGGTTTAACATAAAAGCTGTTTATTACTACACACTAAAAAGGTAAATTGCAAAAAAGTTATAGAACCTGGTGTTATCAACCCCTAGCCTGCAGGGCCTCATGTACGTGCGTTGCATTGTAAAATTCCTACCCCGGGAAAAAATTTTCGTATTTGTTTACAGTTTTAAAAATGCATGTATTGTAAAAAAAAAGACAAAAAATTAGCCATAAGAAAAATTGTATTTCTATTTTTATGGTAAAAAATGCACGCTGTTTTTTTATTGCTTTTTACTCTGAAACCTTTAACGGGTATAAAATAACACAAAAAAATGATTCCGTGGTTTATCAAAAAAACCATGAATCTAGATAATAAAGTGTTGCAATAAAAGGTGAACCAAGATGGAATTTTACAACAGTTGAGATTTTCTATACATATGAGTATAAAACAAAAATAATTGCAACGGTAGTTTGTAGAAAAATTTAAATGTAAATAATCATTTTCCCTTAATCAATAAATAAGTTTTTTTAAAACTTGAGGGGACTAGTAAACGATTTTTCGAGTTATAGTAGCCTGTCAAAACTGTATACTAACAGTATTTTTATCTAGTACTTATGGCTAAAATATACCTTGCGCATTAAGTGAAATAATCTTACCCGCTTCATAGCTTGTAATAATGTTATATTAACAAGAAACATACAAAAGGTGTTTAAATACATGTTATTTTACAAATGAACAAAGTAATTATGTAGTACCCGACATCACCGGTTGTGTTAGATTTTTTATATTACTAATACTTTTTTACAATGGGCTTTAAAAGCCTGGCAATGTGTACAATAAGATGATCGTAATTTTTGTTTTAGCAGTTAAATAATATTTTTGCAAGGTTGTTTGTTACAAAAAGCCTATACATACTAAAGTAATGTAGTCTAAAAAACAGCTTTTTCTTAGGTATAGTTTACCCTATCAAGGTAACGCAATATTTTACTATTACAGGTTTGTGCATGTGTATACACTCGTGCTTAACTATCTTGTAAATGGTGCAACCAGACAGTATTTGTAACACTTTTGGTTGTAATAAAACACTTGTTACATTCAGAATATTCTCACAAGGTAATACAGACTATTATTTTCGGCTGTGCAGTGCTGCATTTTACACATTGTATGCCTTTTTTATGCTTGTTGTATAGTGTTTGGATATTGAAAATAGGTAAATATAATGTAAACAGAACAATACTAGTATTGTAGTACATCAAAAGACTTCAGTAGTGTTGTAATTGTCAGAATGCTACTTGACGTCTAATTTTGTGGTTAACCTATTTTGTACAGGTATTTTTAAACCCCTGCTTATGGGAAATTCTAGTTTTGAAAAAAACCATTTAATTAAAAAACAACATTAGGAAGAATGTGTATATATGTACTATTTTTGTAGAGTTGGCAAAATAAAATTATGTTTTTATTGGTGTCTTTTGCACATGTATTTTTTATACCTAGGAAAAGAAGTGAGAAAATAATAAACGTAAACAAAAAATAATTTCAATAACGTGATTTAAAGTGGTGCATAATGTTATTATTTGTTTTAAAAGATTTTTATTTGTATAGTAATGTTTATATACAAAAAAAAATTAAAATTCAAAAATCATGATTCCTTAGATACAGAAAATCGCACTTTTTACGCAAACTGCAACGAATGAAGTTTTTCTAGTATTATTATCTTTTTTATTAGTAGTTTTGAAATTGCTGAATCTAAGATCTCATAAATCAGGTTAATATAAAATAGTGCTTTCTAAAAAAAGTGGTTTGAAATAAGAGTTCCGCAAGTTTTTAGCTTTGCAAAATAAATTTGTTTTGTATTGAACTTTGCTTTATTATGGCAATTTTTTTCCATTGTAACCTTTTAGAAAATATAAAAATTTTTGTATATTAGAAAGCACTTTTTTTCTAACTTATATCACGCGCTTAAAACAATATTGCGATAGCGTAGATAATGTGATGTTTTTCTATTCAAAATTTATTACATAGAAAAAAAAAAATCATAAAAATATAAAAGTTTAAGAGAGTTTTGAAAAGGCAATAGATCATAAAAAACATTTTGGAATTAAAAAACTCATCCATCTAAGTTTTTTTTTTAACATAAAAACAGTATAATATACTGTAAAAAAGTACTCTTTATATATAGGTCGTGTCAAATCGCACCCTCATGTAGCCATAAACGTCTTTTTGTGACTTAAACTCAACAAAAAAAAACCCGAGCCCCAGGGTTTTTCTAAAAACAGCAAAAAAATACCCTGCGTTTATGTCTACCTACGGGGTTTAAAAACCCTGCTCTGCAACTAAAATCTTTACTGTGCATAAAAAGTGGTACTACAAGCAACGGGTCTAAATATTTATATTTTACTATATCAGGGGTCGAAAAATGGTTTTTTTAAGATTTCTATGGGCGTAATGCATTAAAGGACCAAAAAATATAAAGTATAATTATTTAAATACAATATATTAAATCTATTATGTTTTGGGTTGTTTTTTGAGTATTAGAGCAGAGTTTGTTTGCGATTTAAAATATAAATAAACATTATCTAGAAGGGGTTCAGTTCTTTTAATTGGTATTAGATTTATATGTCTGTTGCCAATAACGTGCAATAACCATTGAAATAGTTTATAATGCATTTAATTTTTATTAAATATCTTTATTCCTCGGAAATCACACCAAAAATAGTTCACTATTAATTAATACGTTTTTTATCAATAAATTCTTACTCGTTAATTCTACAAGCAAAAAATCCTTCAGAAGTCCTTAAAAAAGACTCTTAGATACTAAAACTAGTTTTAATTTAGTAACATCTTTAAGATTTCGCATATCTTTGATCTGTTCAGAAAGGAACCGACATCTTTTTATCTTACTGTAAACAAAACAAAATGTACAGGCCGGTGTCTAGTACAAAGCACACTACACTTTTTAAAACATCAGGACTTAATAATCGCTTTTGCACCGTGCCTAGGCATGTTGGGCGTTACTGTTTTGTTTCTTTCTTAGTTAGGTATAAATTATTTTCCGAACATTATTTTTATTTTTGGTCGGTTGTGGGCTCAATACAAGGAAAAGAGAAACGGCCTAAACATTAAGACCCCTGTACTTTAAGTATATAAAAGAGAATATTAAGGGTAAGATGGCGCATAATGCGTATTTTTATTAGAAAAACAGCTCTTATTGTATGAAATAAGATGCAAAATTATCAATCCAAGTCCTCTTATAAAGCTTTTGAATTTGTATTTTTATTAAAAATAAGTTTGTTAATAACGCTAAAAACAGTATCGGATGCCTTTTTGATTCTGATTACGTAAATTCATATTGGTGGGCTTACTTTATATGTCGGTTAACCGTTTTTGTATGACTTAAGTCTCACCAAAACTTATATATATATACACTGACATCTTTTCAACGTACCAATCACTTTATATTATATGGTTTTCTGTTCATCTCTCTGTATGAATGTCCCGTATATATCTCTTATCTATATCATTACGTTAAAAAAACCCAGACATAAGAACAAATATGTCTATGTCTAATTTGTGTATAAATACTAGTAGTAATATACATATTTGCAACGTAAATTGTTGCAACGGCACTAATAAATGTTCGTTTTGTAAATTCTATTTAATGGTTTCTTAAAACAATAAGCGTAATTTAAATGTGATTTGACACGGAACGTGGTTAGTTGAGAAGCCCTGTTATGGACTATTTCAAAGCTTACAACTAGAAGCATTGTAAATATTACAATTAAAGCACAAAGTGCTAACTAATGCCGTAGAAAACATACAAGTTTTATGTTTTATAAAACCTTTTTTTTTAAAATTATAAGCTGCTCCATAAATCAGCTTAAAAGACTTTTTATAACGAATGAAGTCATTTTTAAATGATAATAAAAGGGTTGCAAAATTTAAGCGTGTTGTATATGTATACTTTTACTTGTAAATATTTTGTGTTAAAGAAATTTGTGTTGATCTAGATGGCAATTTTTACACTTAACAATATCCAGTGCCAAAAAAATCACGCTTTTGCATTTTTTTTAAAAAGTCAATATATGCAAATCAAGCCTTTAAAATATATTTACTCTTTTTATTTGGAATTTTTTTTAATAACGAGTTGTTGTGGTTTATCTTAAGTAACTGAACTTTACATATTAAATAATGTTTTTCCGAAGTTTTATATGGATTTTTCTACACATGCATTTACACTTTTTACACTCAATTTATTATTATAGATGATCCTTACAGCAAAAAGCACTTAATACAGTTTTTGACTAAAATAATAAAATTAAAAAAGTAAACTCGTTAATCAAAAAAAAACGATGCCCATATTAGTCGCAGGTTGCACAAATGCATGATAAAATGCGCGTCTTTTTTTTGCGAGATTCTGCATTTTATCAAGTTTAAAAACACGTTGTAAAAATTCTTTCTTCTTACAAAAAATACTTTTTATAAAACAGAAAAGGTATTTATTCGACAAATAACAATCTTTTACATATATGAAAAACAAGCAACATAGGAATGCCTGTGTATTACTTAGAAAAAGCATACAATGCATAGAATCACTATAAAAAATGTTTTTTTTTTGCGTTTCACAAAGTCTATACTGTTCATTCTATATATTATTCTACTTAAAATTTGTAAAATTTGCTTTGTTTGCAAAAGATACTAAAATAACCTTAATTTTCATATAGTTTTTTGTTTTTGTTTGTTTTTTTTAATTTATGTCTTTTTTTGTTGTTTTCTGTATATTTTTACTTTATGATTGGTGTTTTTTAGACTTTAAAAATTTAAAGACATCATTTTATTAGCTAAAGCTGTATAACTTTTGTCTTGTTTACCATTACAAATTCATATAAGTAAAATGACAAGTCGTTTGTAAAAAACAGGATTTTTATAAATGCGTGTAACAACGATTTATTAACTATATATTAAAAACTGCAAAAAACTGGTTTTTTAAATGCGAATTTTTATAATGAAACTTTAGTATAATTTCTGATATTACTAAGTGTGATTCTGCGGTCATTTCGTAAATAAATTTAAATCTAAATTGTTTTTTATATTAAAAAGACATATTTACAGTAACTCTAAAAAGCAACAATATTTCTTTAACAAGATTTTTTAATATATCGTAAAATGGTATAATTAAATCAATGAAAGCTGTTTATTGCGTTGTTGTAATAAAATGAAAATATTGTTGCATATAGGAAATAATTTGGTTTTACATGAGCTCTAACAGACAAAATTGTTGTTTATTTCAACTTTGATAGCTAAGTCATTTTAAAAACTATTCAACTTGTAATTTATAGATATAAAATCTTTTGTCTTGCCAAAAAAAAAAGGTAGGACCGGACACACTTTTAAGTATAAGTGCACTGTTAACGTGTTAACTTCTAAAATACATTTATTAAAAGTTAATCACAGTAAACGTATCCAGTTTCTATACTTTTGTAGCTGATTCTATTACAACGGCAATTTTGTTTGTACATTTTAGATATTTTAGTACTAGCAATGGCAATATACATACTTAATTGTTTTTAAAATATATATCTTTAGAATATACTTCATTCATAAAAAATTAAATACATCATAAAAGAAAAAGATGAAAAACGCAGTTTGCATAATACTGTGTGATTAAGAAAAATTTACAAGCATAGTCTGTTTTTTTAGTCAAGAATCAATTTACGATAAGAAAACACAAATCAGTAAAAATATTGAACAAAAAAATAACATTTATAAGTTTCTATGTGAATTAGATACATACCGGATATTTAATCCTATTTTTTATAAGCTTCTTGATAATTATATAATTGCTTTTAAACACTACTCATTGTTTAGTAATATGTATGTTTTACTGTAATATACGAAACAGCCTAAACAAACTGAAGAAATTATCTTCTAAATATACCCGAACAACAAATTTATTGCCCTAGAAAATTGAAATAAAATTACACGAAATCACAGACAGACAATGACCGCCTGATACTGTTTTTTTTTCTACGGTTCCCTTGAAAAGGTACTTATATCTCGTATCTTAGACAAAAAACCAAAAGGCACATAGATTTCGGTATCTTTAACAACATTGTTCTCAGTAAAAAACAAAAAAGTATTTACAAATACTGCCTCTCTGACCGGTTTTTGCTTATGCTTAAATCTTACAATGTTAAACAGCATAAGAGGTGTATCTGCACGTTCATTGTAAAAAAGATAATCTAAAAAACCCCAAAAAACCCCAAAAACTCAGAAACACGATAAGCTCGCTAGGAATATATAACATAAGTGTGTAGCGGCTGCTTTTTTAAACAACAGAATTAAATTGCATGTATTCTGGACTTTTTTACCAAATCTTAACTACAATTTACGGGCTACAAGTTCATCTCCTCAAATAACAACGCAAATGCGCACAAAACAAGCAAACATTTATGTAGTATATGTAATAAAAAACGAATAAATAATTAAACGCAAAAAATTGTTCGTATAGAGTTTAAGGACTTTTTCTCCAAACTTTTAAAAGAAAAACCTATAAAGGCACAAGAGTCCTGGCGGAAAAAAACTACAGATTACTATGAATTACGTAAAAATCGTACGCGAATAAATACAAAAACTTCACTCTTTCCAAGCCAAATGCATGATAACCAATGCGGTCCTAACAAAACTAAAGAATGTCCTCAAAGGCTGGTTGGACCATTTTGGCAATTTGGCAATGTAACCGATATATAGTTGCTTTGATTACGGCGTGAAACCATAGCTTACGTATTCGAATCATAGACTGTTGACAAAAACACCTTGCTTGAAATCACAACGCTGCAAAAAGATAAATATGCAACGGTTAAGCCCTTAGTCTAAATGGAACATTTAGCACACTATACAAGCTATGTGTCAGGAAACTAATTAATTTACATGCTGCACAGCGCTTTCTCTCTACAATCTGTTTTTAATCTAGTTTTTAGTAGGTCTTTGTTTTCAAAATGTAGATCGGCTGTGCTGTTGTCCCAAAATATATAAAATTACGACGTTGACCCTAAAATTTACAACGGGTGGCTTTTTTTTACACAATGTAAAATATTAGCAGAAATAATTGCAACCCGGCTGCAAAAACTATCCTTAATAAAAATTTACTTATCAAAGAACAATGAGCGGCTTTATCGGAAGATAAGATAGCCTGTCCTTTGCAACTGCCGTCTATAAACGCATCAAAGAGGGACACTTTTAAAAAATACTGTTGTTCATGTCTAGACTTAAAAAAGGCTTATGATATAGTGCCTCATCGGCCGTTATCTGTATAACGCTATACCTTTGGGTAAAGGTGAAAACCCACGATAGACTTGTAAGACCTGTTAGACATATATGATAATAACTAACTTCTGTTTCTATAGAACCAGCCATTATTCTTGTTTCTTCATTGTATCACTTTATTGGTGTAATTATATATTTATGTTTCTTTTCTACTTGTTATTCCATTTCGTCTTTGCTGCCTTAAATGTTTGCTTGATTTATATTTAGATTGTGGTTTTTTTTGTTACTATGCGGATTTATGCATAAAAAACTTTTTGCCTTTTTTAAAGATTGTGAATGCATAATACTGATAGTGGAACATATATATCAGTTACCATTATTTTTCCATTTATATAGATCGATCCTTTTCTTTTTGCTATCGCTGTTCTCTGAGTTCCTCTTGTACTTTACTTCTATTTCCACGAATATCAACTTCTAATATTTTAAAGGTTTTACCCAATAAAGCTCGAAAAAGTTTTTAATGTATTACGTATATATACAAATATGGTGTTTTCAAATTGATATTTATAGCAGTCGTTTTAATTTATATATAGTTACTACATTTTTTGTAATACGGAAATATCTGTATAGCTTATAAATGGCGTGGTTAGTTACAATCAGTTCTATAGATGATTTTTTTTTATTTTTTATACACAGGAATAGTTTTTTTGTATTGTTTGAGCTTTTTTGCTTTTTACTTGCCTTTTTACATTCTCATTATGCAGTTGATGCCCGAATTACTTCTGCCACTAATCACATTTACTGTAGGATTGTAGACACGTAACAACTTGTACTCTATATTATTTTGTTCGCTAGAATTTTTTTATGAAAGGCTATTATAGCATCTCCCTTGATCACTATATATTGCAGTTGGAATTCCGTATTTTTTATATCCATTGGTTTATTCCACAAGTTAAATCTTTTATGTTGTATGTTATTGATATTTGGTTGATAGTTGTTCTAAATCCAAGGTCAGTAAATGTTATGATGTAAAATATAGTTTTTATAAATTTGCTTATAAAGTTTTCAGTAATAAAAGGCCCAAAATCATCTGTACTGTTTCTCATAGTAAATCTGTTGTTGCAACATTTGTCTATACAATTTTATCTACTTGTCTTTATTATATTTTCCTTCATTTAACACATGTTTAGTTTTAATTGTTATGATCTTTCTTTGTTATTTGTGTGCCAAAAATTTTCTGAGCGTTTTGTTCGTCGCACTTCTACCTGGATGTTTTTGTAAAAGTATTAAAAGTTGAAATTCTTAATATTATGCCTGCTCATTGCTTATGTAATATTAATACAAAATGCTGTATTTCTCGATACCTGGTCAGCGACAATATTGAGTTATCCTTTTATATGGCATATCTTTTTATCACATGAACTATTTTTGCTTAGCCATCTTGTTACCATACTGTCGTGATTCTCCTAGTAAAATGTTTAATTGTTTACTTGTATACACCGTACAAAGACAACCCATGATAATATGTCTACAATTGTTTAGCTGGTATATATTAATGCTATCATTTCATATAAAAATGTAGATTGTATTTACGCTATGCGTCATTTAATCCACAGTTCGTTATACCAATTATTTTGTATTCTTGAACAAGGATAAACCAAAACACACCTTTCGATGCAGAGTGTATAAGTAGAACGGCAGATTATATCTAGCTGGTATATTTTACATGGTTTATTTTTTCTAAATATGCGCTTATAAGCAGGAGTATATTTATCTTCAAGGTTTAATTATTTTTGTTTGTAACTCCTTGTTTTTTATATAGCGATGTCAATTTTGTATTAAGTTTTTTGTTTGACTTCTTTTATTAATTAAATGATCCTAATATCTTTTGCCATTGTCGTTTAGTGCTAAGATTTTTCCAAAAATTACAGTCGGTAAATGGGTTTTTTAATTTGATATCCGTCCGTATTTATAGTTAAATATTGAAAATATACACTGGTCTGTAGATAACTGCATTTTATGTTTAAACTTATATTATATGTTTTACGATTCGCAAACACCCATTCTTCTATTTTTAAATGCTCTTCGATGGTTTGAGCCATAACAATAATACCATTCCTAATACCTGAAATCCTGAAATGCCATCTCGAATAAGAGTCATCATTCAGTCAAAAAATTTTGGAACATTCTTTGCTCCATAGAATAAACGGTTATACTAATACTTGCCAATTGAGGTATAAAACAGGCAAGCAAACTGTCGATCCTATTCTAATTTTACTACTTGTTATATTTATATTTTTTGTCATATGTACTGAAATATTCCTTCCCTTTACTGCAATATATTCTGTACATTATGCTTGAAAAATAATGTTCGAGCTCTATTGTAACTGCATTTATTTTGCGAAATCAGGAGTAATTTGTACTTCTGCATACTTTAAATCTCTTTAGTAGCATGGTGAAGAGTAGTTGCTAATACTTTTCGATATAATTTCTAACAATTAAAATCTTGCGCTTTTCTTTGTAATCGATCTCTATACTTTTAAGAGATTTGATATGCAATAAACGTGATAAAGTTATCGTGTGAAAAAAAATATCTCGTACTGTGTTTTCTAAATGTGTAAATGTATTGTGCATCTACTTAAGATTTTATTCAGCAACTAAGATCACGTATAGTTTACATAGAGATCGTAACATTTTCAGTTTTAGTTTTATTTCCTGTTCAGTAAATTTACAGCTGCGTATATTTACTTATTATATTTTTCTTATACCTATAAGGAGGCTGCTGGTGTTATAGTTGAACATACCAGTTTATTTTTTTTTAACAACATTTCCTTTTATGATTGGTTCTGAGAGTTCTAAAATTAAAAAACAACACATCAAAAAATTGGCGTGTGTGATGTTTCTAGTCGTGATATCTACATATATTATATTATCATATATACAGATACCCGATTTCCAACAAATAAAATATTGGATTGCATCAGATTCGTGGTACCTATGGGGAGCGAGCCACATCATAATAAATAAGCTTTACCATGCCGTTGCATTTATTACGGCATGTAGAGAGCGATGTTTTTTTGGCAAGTAAATAATGATTAAAATAATTTGCGACGGTTGATTCCCATTTTATTAGCAAAGAAGGCTTGTTTCGTGTTTACTTATGCACAAGATATATACGGGATCAGATTTTGTTTTGCAAGTTGTATCATATTTTTTTTGCCATTCTTACAATTTCCTAACTCATTTATGTTTTTCAGATGTTTTACATAGCATTTGTTGCGCTTGCCTTATTTTGTATAATTAGGTTGTATCATTTTATTATTGAAGTATGTCTTTATGTTTTTTTATTCCATCTGACATGAATTGAATCCTACAATCAACATCTAGCCATCATATAATAATTTTTTTACATTGCATAATTTTTGTAATCGTACAACAGCAGCAAAACACACGTGACTAGTAAATGCATATATGGTTTCCACCTATTCTGCTATATGTGGACAATTATTCAGCTGTAATCTTTTGAATATGTTTTATTAAAGGTATGCATCTAATACTGGATACTTAGTACTACGCAACTTTCAGTACAGCGTTTCTACATTAGACATATCCTTTTAAAGCTCATTGATTGCAACGGCACTTTATTTCTTAGTACATTCAATCTTTTCTGTTCAGCTATTACTATTTCTGCACATGCATCTGCAACATTTAATCTACTTGAACAAATGTGTCATAAGCCACGAAAAGAACTAGCATATCTTGTATCACCTGTATCTCTGTGTATGGTTTTTTATATTGGTAGTTAATTTTTCTGTTGAAGCACTTTGGTTTATTTTTTTATCATATGATTGCGACCCTGATTTTTTTATACGGCACAATTTAATATCAAATTATGGTGAATACCCACGATACACTTGTTACACATATATAATATTACTAAACTTATCAGCTTATAAGACCAACCGTTATTCTTGTTTTCTTCGTTGTATATAATTAATGATGTATTGCATTGATTATGATTTATACCTACGTGTTTTCTTATATCTGTTAAATTCTTTATATAGTTATGGTATTAGTACAACCTAGCTTTTGGTCTGTTATTGTTACTATGCGGATTTATGCAGTAAAAACTTTATTCCTTTTTAAAAGCTATTAACTGCATAAAACTATTATCAGAACAAAAATATCGATTTCTGTAAGTAATGACTAGCCTGAGCCGTAGTTATCATGGCAATTACCTAAGATCTGTTGGTTTGCTTATTAGCCCAAATCTGTAAAAAGTAAATTTAATATGGGTACAAACAGAAGCCCAGTGTTACAATAGGACTAGTGGTTATTAAGCTTTTTATTTACTCGTCAACGGTCGTCTAATAGATGAATCCGTACCTTTTCTAGGCTACGTCAAGTCATATACGCGTGTCACGTGTATATGTGACATAAAGCAGTACAATTTGGCTTATGAGCCAGCCATAAACGTCCTGCACGAATATATGATCTAAAAATAGTATTATGCATTTATAGTTATGATTTTTTTTAAAGCTTGTGCATGCATAATACTATTTTCGAACACAAATATCGGCACCGATTTACACGGCTACTCTTTTTGCAAGAATACACTAAAATTAAATCACACATTAAGGTGCCTCATTTTTGTGTCTTAAATCAGCCCCGGAAAGTGAAGAATCCTCTAAGAGCGATCTATGACGCCAATAGCCAAGACCGCTATAATAACGTTCGTTGTGCATTTTTTGATTTATGTTTGCTCCTATCACAAGTGTACTATTAACAAGAAGCTCCCGTGCATAGCCACCAGATCTTAGGTAAAGTCATTCACACTACGGCATAGCCTAACCATTGAAATCTTTAAGAGATATATGTTCTGCCAATAAACTTATTCATGTGCCTGCTACAACAAAAAAACCAAGTTTTTATGCACTAATCCCTATAGTAACAGTACAATACCAACATCTAGATTTTACATAAACTAAACATTTATGACGAAAATAAAAGATAACAGAAACAAGTAGAAGAGAATCATAATCAAAATTTTACACCAATACATATATACAATAGAAGAAGAACAAAAAATAAAATTATTGTGCTGAATACCCACGATAGACTTGTTTAACATATATTCCGTATATAACTTCTTGGCTTAAAGACCCAGCCATTATTTTGTATTTTAAGTTGTGTTTATTTATTCTGGTCATGATACAAATATGATTCTCTTTTGCTTGTTTCTCCATATCCCAGTTTTTTGTTATATATTTATGGTTTTGGTAAATCATAGATTTACGTCTTTGATTTTTACTATGCGGATTATGCATAAAAAACTTTATTCATTTTGTAAAGCTTGTGCATGTATAATACCGGCATCTGAACATATTTTTCGGTGGATGATACTCTGACATAGAAAACTACATGATTAACTTCAATGTCAATAGGTATCGCAACACTAAGATTAAAGTCAAAATCTACGGGTGTTAAGGTCTTTTTTTTGTTTACCAAAACAAGGTGTGGCAAAGGTGCCGGATAGACCGTATCCTTTGATCACTTTTTTAAAATGGAGTCCTACAAGACCTCTTAGGGGTGGCAGTTTCCGGTCTTGACGACAACCTTTGAGGCCTGCTGTTTGCCGACGATACCGTTATCTCGGTAGATGGTAGCAGGGCTTGGCAAAAAATTATTGTTGTATACAATTATTAGTATACAATATATTGCAATAAATGTGGATTTTGTTTTATTATAATTTAACTAGTATTTTACTGTAATTCAGGTCTTTAATGGCAAAAACAATATTAAAAAAGTTATTGTTTTCTTTAAGTTATTAAGAGACGGCATGCATAAAAATTCCTAAAATGAAAATATACCTTATCACTAAAAAAACAAAACAAATGAAAAATTCGCATATAAATGTATGAATTGGAATATATAATAAATGTTACTTTTATAATAGAAATTAGCCCATATGCCAAAATGCTTTTTTTTGATAATTTTTGCAATGGATAACATTATTTATTTACTTATACTTTTTTGTATTATATGAATGGTCATATAATTTAAGATCCTTTTGAAAATGAAATACTTTTTTAAACACAAAAAAATGGGCATTAAAGTCATAATAACTAACAATAATTATACTTCTTTCAAAAATATATCTTTTATTGCGTACTTAAAATCTAGACAAATATATAGTCCATACTTGGCAGACATTTTTGTGAACAAAATAAATTTCATTACTTATATATATTTCAACATATTTATATTTTTTTTTTATTAAATTCTAACTATAAGCATAAAACCTTACAAAATCAAAAAAAAAAAATTGCCGTAAGAAAAAGCGTGTTTTTAATAGTACTT
>JAQFYM010004597.1:0-15081 GCA_034694785.1 Agrenia bidenticulata
TTATCTTTTTTTCCGCCATTTTGCTTTAAACCCCCCCCCCTTAAAAAATTTCTGGCTACGCCACTGACACACATCCTTTGGAAATAAAAAAGCCTATAAATGTGTATAAGTTATATTTTTACACGTTTATGTGTAGTAATTATAGACTACTTTATAAGACCATGACCTGTGGAACTTTCTTAAAATGACCCAAAGTTTTAAAATAGACAAAAACTGTTTTTTAATGTTTGCAAAGCATTAAAGTCGTGTTGAACAAAAAAAAGAGTTTTAAATTGTCTAAATTGCTATTTCACTGTATTTATTTGTACACAAGATAAAAAAATGGCCACAAAAAATATATTTATTATTTTTAGTATTGATTCATTATATTTGGGCAAATTATTTGCTTTTTTTTATAAAAAAGTGCAGGAGATATTTACGAACAATGGATGTTAAGAAAATCATTTGATAAGCGCGTAAATTTACTATGGCGAAAAAAAATATGCTGATAATTACAAAACTTTCAAAAACTTTACAAATTAATTTACATATGACTTAAATATTTTCTAATGGAACTTTATTCGCTAATAAGTTTTTATCCTTTATTATACATTTTTGGCTCTTTAAAAGTGTATTACTTTACAATGGGAATCAACACAAAGCATGAGCACACATTTTTGGGATATATTTTAATTTCACTCCAGTTGTCTATTTTTTAAAATCGTTTTTTTAATATATGCAGTCGATAAAAATGTAATTATAACAGAATAAATGACACACGACCTACAAAAAATCAGAGGTACAGCTCTGTTTTGTGTTAAATTTACTTTTTGTAGTCAGTACAATATAAAAAACATTAGATCCATAACAGAGTAAGCTTTATAAAATTAAAATGATTATGTAAGTAAAGCATGATTTTAGAAATATCCGTGCATATATTATGTGCAAGTAACTTGTTTTTTTTGTAATTTGTAAGCTTCTTTGCCTTATAATTTTTCAAATTTTGATTTTGCAAGTTTAAAGCCTTTTTTATGTAAGGTTACATACAAAAAGAATCTAAGGGCTAAAGACTGTATTAAAATGTACGTCACTATATTAAGCAAAAGAATAACCCTTTTACGGACAAAAATACTTATATTCTAAGTTTTGTTGTTACTGTCCCCAAATCCCCAAAACAAAGTCAAAAAAAAGGCCCATTTTACCCAAAATTAGGGATATCTGACATATTATCTTTAATTCCCTAAACTTTTTAGGCCTGAGTATCATATATATGAAATAACTGAAAATGGCTATTTAAATATACTTGAATGCTACAAATTCTACTATCTATGGTGCCTTAATAAAGTAATACAAAAAAAATTGCAAGTCAGTAATCCTGTATAATTTGTTCATTGAAGTTCCGTGGATACGGTTGCGCTTGAATCCTTACTAAAATAATTCACGATAATCCCGAATTCTAGGATTACGATCCCCAATTTTATGCTGTCATTTAAATATAGACAAATTGCATAAACCTGCATTTTTTAAAAAAATCTCATACTTGTTAATATGCCGTAATCTCACGAAATTACAGCAGTTATGAAAGTCAATCACTTATATGGTCAGTTCTGTATGTTATAAAAACATTTTTCGCATTTTAAGGGGTGAAGAAAGGGAAAAGAAGAATATACCGTAGTTTTCCAAAAGTAAGAAACCCCAAATACATAACTTCTTTTTTATCGGGATTTTTTTTATAGTCCTTATATGTCAACAACACCGCCTTCAAGCCCAATTAGAAAAAATAAAAATAAAGGATAAACTTAGGATCGTTGACGAAAGTATAGAAATTCTATTGTAAGTTTAGTGAAATCGGATCTAAAGTATCGAATACCCAAACCATATTTTTGCAAATGGGTAAAGGAATATTTTTTCTTGCTTAATAAATCTAAAAACAGCATCAAACCTGGAGCTGGATGAACCCCGATTTATTCTGACGTAGAACAATATTCTTTTTGGGCGTATCATAGACGCAATAAGTGATGGATTGCCAATTAATTATGCTTGGCAGCGAGCTCAAGCTATAAAAATTTACGAAAAAATAAAAATATAAAGATACTGTGACACCAAAGTTTTCTGATCATTGGATCGTAAACTTTATGGAAAGGTATGATTTGAGTTTGCGAAAAGCAAGCTCATCTCGTATAGAAAAGAACATTGATCAATACATAATTATGCAGTATCAAGACCGAATCAAATCCCTTATACTGAAGCATAAAATACTACCTAAAAATATATACAATATGGATGAAACTGGATTGCAGTTCGATCTTTCTAATGATTACACAGTTGATTTAGAAGGAGCTCGACGAGTATCAAAATGCAAAAATTATGCAACTAAAATCTCGTTTTACAGTTGCTGTCACCATTTCTGCCACAGGGGAAGTATTAAAACCTATGCTAATATTTAAAGGTAAGATTGATACACAGCATTATATGAGAACTTAAAGAGGATCATTGGATTTATGTCCAAGAAAATGCATGGGTTAATACACAGATGATAAAAAAGTATATTGAACACCTTCCAAATTCACAAGAAAAGAAATTGCTAATTATGGAAATGTTTGTGGTACATCGATAACCTGTAATAATCGATTTATTACAAAAGGATTATATCGTTGCATTTGTTTCACTGGGATATACAGATATTCTGCAGCCCCTTGATGTTGGTCTTATGACGCCAATTAAATCAGGATGCGACTGTTTTTTACTAACTGGCTACATGAAGATGGGATATTTAAGATGAAAGGAAAAAGGTCCCGACGAAGAAGCAGTTATGTGAGTGGGTGAAAACAACAATAAGCGAACTTTCTACTGAGTCCATTGTCAAATCATTTCCAAGCTCTAAAATTAACATATTTGATGTAAGGGAAATCCGATCATTATTTACTACCGTAAACCCAGAGGATTGGAAATTAGATTAAAAAAACTTTTTAAGCATTTTATGTTATCTATTATTTAATACCTTTTGTTTTTGCTTATTTTCCCTTTTTATATAGATATAAATGATATTTCATACTTTCGGAATATAAATTTTTAATTTATTTTTTTTGACCCCATTTTTGGGTTTCTTACTATCGGGAAACTACGGTAATATCCGAATAAATATTATAATAATGTTATCAGAAAAGGGCACCAATTATCCCAACAAAGCCCATATTTAATAAATCCAAATTCCGGGACACCTATCACGTACGTTAACACTGGGATTCTTAAAGTGTTTGATATCGAATTATCTCGTTTTTTGTATACCCTTAAGACGACCTTGATGATACATAAAATTTAAAAGACAAAATTAAGTAGCACCCATTAAACATATAGGACTTGTACATAACCAGAGTGACTTTTTTTGTCAACTATTATACACAAAGATTACAAGAAGAACATCTAAAAGTGATATAAATCTATTTCCAGCTGTAATAAATACTACTGACGTCACAAATACACCGCAAATATGACAAAAAATTTATTTATAAAATAAAAAAAATATGTATGGGGTTTTATATTTACAGACGAAACTCCCATAAAGACCTCCTCTGTATATGATTCCCTCTCATGCAATTTTTTTTAGTAAACTAGGCTTAAAATAACCCGAAACATAGTTCGACAAATTAAAAACGTTTTTTTTTTTTTTTATTATTACTTGCATGTATAATATTTCTATGTGTTAAGATAAGATTTTAGTTTACTTTGCGATGTAGGCTATTATATATTAAATTGTTTTTTCTAATTATATTTACCTCCAAATAATGTAATTTATTATCGCTCGTATATGAATGTAATTTTTACCCCTTGAAAACTGACAGAAAAGAGAAAACATCTCTTAATCAAACAAAACTTGATATACTTGCAGATAAGTCAGTGTACAGCAATAGGTCATTACTGAACAGAGTTAAACGTCTATCAACTGAATCCAAAATAAAAAAAAGCTTGCGCCTAATGATGGAGGATCACTGACTACAAACATAAGTATGATGATAAAATGAAGGTATATAGAGATGGAAAGTCGAGGAGATAAATCAACAGATGATCAGTTTTATTTATAAGTGCAATGAGGCAGGGTTTATATTAACATTAGCACTACATCGAGAGCAAGCATGTTTATTTTCCAATAAACTGAACTTTAAAGACTTTAAAGCATCAAATGGTTAGTGGGATGTTTTGCGCATCAAATACTCCATAAAGCTTGCAAAAGCTTAATGTTGAATCAGGGGCGGCAGATTTTGTAGGAGCTAAAGATTTTAAATAGTCAACATCTGAGATTCTGCAACAAGAAAAATGAAAGTAAAATATATAATTTAGATGAGACCGGATTGTTTTGGCGGATGTTACCCAGGTAATCATATTGTAGAAAGAATCAACAAAATAACGGGCTTAAAATAAAAAAAAGAATAACACTGTTTTTGTGTGTAAATATAACAGCAGAAAAGCTCATGCCTATTGCAATACTAAATTGAAAAGGTTAAGCGAAAATAAAAATAAAATTTCAGTAAATTTAATATCAAACTCTATTACAATGTAAATGCATGAGCATAATAAGAAATTTTGTAAGATTATGTTTATGCTTTAATGCAAAATTTGTCAAGGAAAATAAAAAGATACTGTTCAGTATAAATAATTTTGCGGGACATTAAGTTCAGCAACCTTTTAATATTACATTTATGTATTTTCCATCTAATACAACTATATTGATACAGCCGCTGGATCATGAGATTTAGCCAGTTTTTATAAAATTTATACAGGCAGAATTTTCTTAGAAGGCTGTTAGTAGATTTTAATGACAATCAATTATATGATATTTAAAATTTAAAATTTTTGAATGCTCTAGATCATGTTACTAAGTTTGGAATAAAGTAACACAAGATACTGTGCGCAACTGCCAAAATAAAATACTCTTAACTGCACTGTAAGAGAATTTAAAAACATAATACCAGTGATAATAAGCTTGAACTAACGATATAAGAAGACACAGACATAGAAATATGCTCTGATCATTTTAATCATACAGAATATTGTAGTTTTGATAATAACGACAAAATTTTACAAATACAGAACTCTTAAATACAATGATAAAGCATAAAGTTAAAACTGTTTGTCCAAACGTAAGAAAAATAATTCAATTAAGCAGATATCGAACGAATTTTAAAAAATAAAACTTTATCTATGTGAATCAAAAAAGGAGATGAATGACAACGATGCAGTTATATACAATATGTCTTTAAGTTTAGAAAATGATGTTGACAAATCATTGTATAATATTTCGTGCCAAAAAATGATCAACAAGGTGATTAATATAAATATAAACTAATTTAAGATAATTTTCTTGCATTTTTCATATTGAAAAAATATAATCTCTTCGAATAAGGATTTTTCTTTTTTGACGGCATAAAATCATAATTTTTTACCTTTTTTATTTATAGGTATTACTGTATTATATATCAATTACATCGGCCTATTTGCATTTTCAGTTCTTCTATATAAGGCAACAAATCTGTAAACTCACCAAATTGCACAAACAGTAGCTACCATATCACTCATAAAAATGCGTCCAGATAAGAATTATTTTATAGATATAATAATTTATGGTGTTGCAATTAACTTGAGTATAAAAAGAATCAAATTTTATAACTAAAAAATAATGTTGAATAAAGGTTTTATTTTATGAAAGTAAATCACAAAGGATTTCGGACAGAGCAGCTTAAAAAATTTCCCTGATATTGCAAATAAATTTTACAAGCTGTTTTAGCTTTGTCTTACATACAGATACAAAAAAGAATCAATATTAAGTAAATTAAAGGGGGATTAAAAAGGAAGTTTGACTTATATCGCAGACACCTTATAAATTTTAAGCCCAAAAATATTAAAATTTACTTAATAAAAAATAAAAAAATAACGATTCATTGTGACATTTTACAATTAAATAAATAGTTTGTTTTCTTTTTTACTTTATTAAATGTTCGAACGAGCATATAATCTAAAAATATACAAAAAGATATTGCTATGTTTATCAAAAAATCGAATGCATATTACAGCTTTTTTTTTGGTAAACGCGTATTTTAACGGGGTATGAGTTTTGGTTTCGTTCAGAATATTTATGGGTTCGTTCATAAATGATTTTTGGGAATCCCTGCGGTAACAAGTAACATGTCAAAAATATATATTATTCTTGATATAATATTTCAGCAATGTTTTGTATTTATATATTATCAAGTTGATTATTTTTTTAAACGAATCCAGACACGCCTTTAGTCAAAATGTTTGTTCGTGTGCCAAAATGCCGAAAATCATCTCGCCGAAAACGATACGTTTTGATTAAAGCATCGGAGTAAATTTTTAATAATGATAAATACATAAATACCTCTTACATTTACTTTTAATACTTCAATACATTTGTATTTTCTTTTAAGAAAATAATTTTCCTAAAAGACACTTCATAAGCAAAGAGAGAATTGTAATTTTGAGTGCAAGCTTAAAAAGAAAGTAAAAAAATAACAAAAGACATAATGTCTTAATAATATGAAGTTACATTATGTTATAGTATACAAGATATTTTTGGCTTAGAAAAATAAAAAAACCATTATTTAGAAATTGCAGTATTTTTGCTTTAGTTTTATTTTTTTTAAAGAATCTTATTAGGAAATCCAAAAAAATTTCTGAACGATTCTAATGCTAAATCCAGGATAACACTTGTATGGAAGTTTCGATATTATTAATTGCTGTTTCGTGTAGGAGAGTTTTGTATATTGTTGAGTAAAAACACCAATAGCTGTATTTTATATAATCTTACTGCATAATGCATGTGGTTATGCTATGTGCAGTAAAAAAAAACTATTTTTATATCTCTTAATTCATGCTGTACAGTCAGACGGTATACATTTATAGTAGTTGGACACAATGTATTGATTTTACTGTTAGATATATTACATTGTTTATAATGTTTATTTTTTTGCTTTTTTCATCCATAATCCGGTTAATCGAAACTTATTGATTTTTTTAATTATTTAAATTTTAATTTTAAATCTTTTGGCAAAATGATCTGATCAAAAGAATTTTCGGCGAAATTGATTTAGGCATTTTAATACGCAAATAAATGTTTATATGCAAAGACAAAGATAAAAAATATATACGTAATCATGTATAGCATTGTTTAAGTTTTGCTCATATTATCTTGTTTTTTTTTTATGATCTAAAACCTAGGAAGTACACATATAATTTTAATAAAAACATTATATTCCATTTAAACTTGATTATTTTATTTTTTGCTGTTTTGGTAATATATTCTGTATAAAAACTGCAATACATTAATAAATTTTGAGACAAATTTTAACTTAAACAGGTAAGTTTTTGGCAAATTTGAACCAGGGTAGTAATATATTTTTACATCTTTCTAAATAGGTATAAACGCACATAATAAATTATAATAGAAAAAATTTATTGCGTTTAAACATTTTTATCTAAGTTATTTTTTTTTGAAATTGCAAAGCTCGAAGGCTTTTTTAGACTTTTATATTTGAGGGATGATACATAGTATACTAATATATATTTTATAAAAAATAAAAGGCATATTTCCACATATAGAAATATAATTTTTAATATAACAGAAAAATCCAGGTTTTCCACAATTATAAAATTTTCTTGTATAGTATTTTAATATATTTGAGTCATTCTTTTTATATGATGAAACAGGTTAAAGAAAAATAATGCTATAGAAAAAAAACTTATACGTATATTTTGTCGCAGACTAGCCTTATTTCTACAAAAAAAATATCTGGAATGTACAAATTGTCTTTTTGTGTATGATTAAAATTATTCGAAATGTTCAAATACAAAAAAAAAACAAGTTTTTCGCATTCTAGTTAAGCTGTATACTTTGTAACTTTTTTCTTTGCATATATTTCTTTCAGTTGGTTTTAATGCATACGCGAGTGCGCAGAAAAAGTTTTAAATATGTTTGAAAAAGATCCTAGCTTAAATAATTAAACACGTGTTCCTCGATAAAATAAAATTACATATAGAAAAGAAATATCAATTACATCAAAAAAAAATTTCTATATATTTTACTCATAAAATAAAAATCCTTAAAAAAGAAAACTATTGAAAAAAAAAAATCAGGCCAAATTTTATTTCTTTATTGGGTATTAGATACTGACAATGTTAACATGTCAGATTGTTGATTCTATAAAGTTTACCCATTAATAAAAAATTACGACTATATACATTAATCTGCAAAAATCATTGTACTTATAAATTAGCATTGTAGTATTGTTTTCATTGATGAAAATGTATGAAAAAATGCATCGTATTTACATGAATAAATAAAGTTTTTACTGCTATAAAAAAATAAATTTCAAGGTTAAAAATATAATTGTGGAACTAAACTATATATGGGTCTACTAATCCTACAAAAAAAATTAACTCAACGTTTTTTTTATGCTGGTTAAAAAACTTATCTAATATGTACTGCAACAATAAAATGCAGCAAAACATGCAAAAAATGTATTTCAAGTTTAAGCAAAGAAATTGTTTACGTTAATTTTTTTTTTCGGTTTTAGTTGTAATTAAAAAAAAAGGTAGGATGCCACTGATTGTCTGCACTTTTCTTTGAATTAACAGTTAATTGTAAATCTTAGTTTTTTTTATATTTACCAATAAATCATAGGTTAGCACATCTGCCTGATCTTTTGTTTAAATAACATAACTGTCAACTGTACAGAAAAATTTTTTGAGGGATAATACTTTTTGCAGTGGGGCAATACAATTGTAAAAAAAACACAGTTCAATGTCATACATTAAATAATAAATATTAAATTAGTAAAATATTTTTCTATCTTTTTTTCCTGGCCTTTTAATGTGAAAAATAACAAATTTAATATAGTTTAATATAATAGAGGAAAAAAGTGTAACAAAAATCATTTATATCAAAATATCTATAATTTTACAGTATATTTTTTTCATGTTGCTTTTTTTTAAAAAAAAAATAATTACAAATAATTTCTACTCTGCGCCGAAATAATACAATTTTATAAACAAAATATACCAGTTTGCACCCGTCAGCGTTAAAAATATGTCAAAACATTTTTATTATTACGATGTGAGCACACAAGACATATTTTTAAATTGACATAGTGACATAATTTATACCCCCACTAAAGAACTACTAAGCAACATAGATTTTTTAGGCCCAAAATAACAATTAATCTGTGTTTTTTGTCACTGAAAATGTTATCCTGTATTTTAATTTTTTTCTTTTAGTTAAAGGAATATTATTGGGCTTAGAAAAATTTTTCTAAATTATATTTTATTTTTTAAATATTAAATTTTTAAATTGGTTATTATAAAATTAGTTCATAATTTCTATTTCAGTCTTTTTAAGTTTTTATTTAATACTCAAATCTATAATAGTATATTTCTGCATTCTATAATAGGTTAGATTTGTATCGGGACTTGCATTATTATTTTTTATCATATGAAAAAATATCAATTTGCTGTTCGAAATTATATATGAAAAAAACCAAAAAAAAATGAGGACGTTGCTTTATGTGCAACTTATATTATTTTTTTTTACGTGAAGTGATTTGCGCATATTAATAATTATACTCATGTGTATATAAGTGCAAGATGTATGCATCAATATACTATTAAATGCAAATTATGACCATAGGATTTTTTAAGTAGGGACAACTGATAATTTTACTGATCTTTTCTATATTTTTAGCAATTATTTTTTTTATTATGTAAAACTCTTGTTGCTTTCTTGAATATTTTTTCCAAGCCGTAAACAAAAATGATTAGCATGCTTATATTTGACTATTTACTGTCGTATTTAATGCTATTGAAAATCTTTTAAAATAACACAATAATTCCACTAAATATAATTTTTTAGATTTTTAAAAGTTATCACTCATATATGTATTACTTTAAATATTCATGTAGTATTGTTATATTTTTTATCTGCATGCACACGCTTTATTATATTTATAATGAGCTTTATACAGTTTTTTCTACAATAAAAACGTAAAATTGACACTATATGCGAAAATTAAAATATATACCAATGAAACCTATAAAAAAACGTCAATTATACAATAAACTTTTCTAAAAAAAGTTGTACAACATAAACAGGTGATATATCCAGCCTTCTTGAATTTGGACTTCGTAAAAAATAATTACTGAAAATACCAAGACGATTGGTTATTTGTTTTGGGGTTTTTTAATTAGTATACATGTAAAATCAAAAATATATGTATTTAAAACTAGAAAAAAAAAATTACAGATGAGACGGGCGATTTTTGCACTATATAAATATGCAAAAATATGCATTTATAACAAAAAATATGCAATTTTACAATGCAAACAAAAAATATGCAATTTATACGAAAATTAAGTATGAAAAAAGCTTTTATTTGAAATAGAACGTCTTTATGCGCAATACAACCAATTTCCCTAGTTTTCATATACTAGAATCTGACTGAGACAAAGCGAACCCAAAATGAATTTATACTATAAATATGCATTTTTGACGAATAAAGCTTTTTTATCAAACAAATGCATTTGGTTTGCTTTATTAAAAATTCAGAATAGAATTGAAACCCGGTCACAACTTAAAATATATACTGGAGTTTTACAAACCGAAATGACGTATCTCGTCAAGTTCTGTAAAAGAGGAGCAAAAATAAGTAAGTCATGCAAACTATCTCCAAATGATCTTAAAAACCTAAAAATCATTAAGATCGCGCGTTAAGAAAATGCGCGTAAATATGCGTAAAACAAATTTGTAGGCGCTGTTTTTATGTGTTTGAGTTTTTTAGTTTTTTGCTATACGTAAACGATAATTACGGTATTGAATATTAATTAAATACCTCAAAAAGGATTTACTTGACCTTTTAGATATATTACAAATACTTTTTAATCCTGATATAAGTAGTGGGGTTTCAATACTAGAATTACCTAATTTTCTATAAAAAAAGTTTATTTATACCTATTGTGGATACTTTTGGGTGTTTGCTACGCAAAAACAAAGTTTAATAGGCCTGAATCTTGACATATTCGTGTCCAATTTTTTTACGCCTAAATTTGTGTTGGGACCTAATTTGTAGCCTTGTTTTTCTATTTTATATATCAGCATAAAAGAATTGTAAATCAAATAATTTACAAGACAATACGCATCAGATACTAAAAAACGTATGTGCAACCTTTTTTTTTAAAGTTGCAAACTAAACCTGGAACCTTTTTTTGCTGTACACGCGACTGATATATAGTATTACTTCTCACCAACAAAAATTACTTTGTAATATAAAATTATCGTTTTATGACATTTTTGGTATATATAGAGCCTGAATATATTGCATTAAACTCTTAATTGAGTTCTTTAAAGACTGTATCCCGGCATAAAGAAAAAAAAGTGCATAATATTAAAATAAGCGGATGTAGTAGATCGCAGTTGTTTGCCGTTGTTTATTACTACTATTAACTGTACACGTACTAAAAAAAAATGACCAGCAGTCTTACATACGCTAAAATACAGTTACAGATAAAAAATGCTATTTAGAGGTTTAGCAACAGCTTTTAACGAATGTGTTGTAAAAGGTGACTGCCACCATACTAAGACAATGGTAAAAACTAGCTTTTAATGTTACATACTGCTACCTTTTGCAATAAAAAAAATTTTTGTAAACAGCTTTAGCAAACCCAAGCATTTCAATAAGTGTAAGATGAAGAAGTTATCAATGTAAAATATTTAATGTAAGTAATATAACAAGACGTGCATTTTTTACCTTTTTAGTTGCAATTTTTAGTTTTTAAAAAGGGCGATCATTAATTTTTTTTTTTTAAAAGTGTTGCAATGGCAGAAGATTACTAACCCATGTATAAAGATACATTTAATATGTATTAAACTACTAGGAAGTACAAAAATATTTAACGGCTGTGCGTATCTTGTTTTGGAGTTTAATTCAATTACTTTATAATAGTTTGACGTAGTGTAGATTTACGTTTTATGCAGTAATGTTAAGTCTATTTTAACAAGTTCAATGTGCAGTAATTTTTATGCAATAAATTAGGCATTTTTAATTTTAGCGTTGTTAAATTTTATAAAAAGAAACCAATTAATATTGGCGTATTGAAACTACTTTACTTGCATTCCTTCTAATTATGATCTACATATATTGCCAAAGCGACCATCAACCTTTTGTATTTTTAGTTTTTCAAAGGGTTTGCATATTATTTGATATTATAACTTCATGAACAATTTCAAAAATAAAGCAAGTAAAATTGTTAACCACGTATTCGTATGAGCTTGTAGACACGTAGAGCCTATTTTAAGTTAAAAAAACATCTTAGTGAGGAATACAGTAAATTATGCTTTTTTGTTTTTATTATTGATATGTACTACTTACTCGGTTTTTTTTGACATTGTTACGTTTTTTAATTCGTTTGATTATTTCTTGAAATATTAAATGAGATCATATATAAATACTTAGCACGATATCAATAAGGTCTAAAGAGGCTCAAATAATTATACATCAGCTTAAATTTTGACAGTTTGAAGTATTTTATATACACAAGGTCATCATAGGTCAAGTTTTAATTTACTATTCATAAGTTTATATAATATTTCAATGTAAACTTTTTGACAAAAATAGGCATAAGAAATATAGCCAAGTATTTATTATTAACGTAGCGAATACTTATATTATCTTTACATATTTATAAAACAGATGGATTTGTGTGTTTTTTATACTGCAAATATTTGCTTAAAGTATTCTGCCTCATGTCTGTACCAATTTATAGACTTTTACGTAATATAATGCCGGATATATTGTACTGAAATTTTTTGATTTCGGTTGTTTCTCCAACCTAATTTTCTTGCCCATTTACTTTTTATTTTCATTAACAAGATTTTATTTGGTGAAAATCTATTTTTTTGGGATATTTATATAGTTAATGAAGAAACAGTATCTTGGCACACTGGCAACCTTTTGTTAAAATTTTTATGAAGTTTAACAGAAACTCGAAATATACAGTTGCAATTTTGTATAAAACTAAATTATAGCATTTAGGTGTCTACCACACTTGATTATATTATAAAACATAATTATACATTTTTTTTTGCTTTAATCTATATTCATGATATGTCATTCAATCTATCTATCTTTCTTTTTACAACAATAATTATACTTAGACCGTTTTTTATATCTAATTATGATATTTACGGTACATTCATTTGTAAAATTTGCGCTTAACACATCTCATTGTTTTTTAAAGTTTTGTATGTTTTTATTGTTTTTGAATATTTTTATCTTATATTGCATTCATTTACGAGAATTCCTATTTTTGCTTAATACATTCGTTTTTTTCTTACATGTGTTTATCGCTGTTTTTTGCATGTTTTTGTGTCTAATAGCATGGCCAGTGGCGTAGCCAGAAATTTTTTGCCACGGGCTAGTCAGTGTTTTTTGAAAAAAATGGGTATAAAACACGATTTATGAAGTTAAAAATTATAATTATTTTTTTTAATAATTTTAAAGATAAATTTTTTGCCTTACATTATTTATAATCAAAAAATAACTCTGCACTAAAAAAAGCCCCCCTCCCTAAATTTAGGCGCAACTTTCTTTCCAAAGGGGTGTCTTATCTTGAAACTTCCCCCCGTGGTGAAACTTCCCCCATAGATTTATAAAGTTTAAACAAAATTTGTTGGAATACACAAAAAAATACGCGAACACAGTTTAATCTTACATATTTAGATACATTGCGTTATCGAATTTACATTATAATATTCCAATATTTCTTATCTGTTCGCGGAAACAACAAATCCAGAAACCAATAATACGAGAAGAAAAAAAAAAGCAAAATTAAAATCTGACGATAGCCTTTAGAATGTACATAAATACATTATAATATAATAAAAACTGATTTTTATATAATTTTACCTGTAAAACTTAGTAGATATACTTACACCAAGGAAAATCATTTTAGGCGTTACCAAATGAGAGAAAAATTAAAAACTAAAAGAAAATTACGAAAAAAACACAAACTACTGTCGAAAGAACAATACAGAACAAAATAAGAAAAATAACCCAAGTAAAGTAAAAAAAAGAAATAAAATATTTTCGGTATATTTACAACCTTAAAAAAATACGCTCTGAGAGTCAACTACCCTGTTTAAATAATATGAAAAAAATAGCCCAATGCAAAACGAAAATATATAAATAAATACTAAAAAAGGCTCTTAAGTAACTTACAAACAAAAAAAAATATAGAGAACAACAACGAATACGCATATTAAGGCCGCGTTTAAAAATTCTGTATTGGAAATTGTGATGGTCAAATTAAATGGCAACAAATTCCAATTGTAAAGTTTTTTACATAAAAAAATTCCCGAACGCGGCCTTAATATAAGTAGTCTATGTACATCTCTCTATTTTTCTGTTTTCAAGTTACTTAAGAGCCTTTTTTAGTATTTATTTTTATATTTTTGATTTGCATTGTATTTTATATATTTTTTTTAAAATGTTTAAACAGAGCAGTGGGCTTTCAAAGCGTATATTTTTGTTAGTTATAAATAAACAAATAACATTTTATTTCTTTTTTTTACTTTACTTGAGTTATTTTTCTTATTTTGTTGTGTTGTGTTCTTTCGACAGTATATTGTGTTTTTTTTGTTCTTTTCTTTAGGTTTTTCATTTTTTGCTCTTTTAGTAACACCTAAAATGTTTTTCTTTGGTGTACGTATATCTACTAAGTTTAAACAGTATAATAATATAATAAACAGTTTTTATTATACTAAAATGTATTTATGTACATTCTTTAGGCTTTTTTTAGATCTTACCTTTTCTTTTCGCTTTTCTTCTCTTATTATTGGTTTCTTGATTTGTTAGATCCGCAATAAGATAAAAAATATTGGAATAGCATAATGTAAATTTAAGTGCGCAATTTCGCTCGATATGTAAGATTAAACTGTTTTTGCGTAAGTTGTTTCGCGTACTCAAACAAATTTTGTTTAAACTTTGTAAATCATGTGGGAAGTTTCACCGTGGGGGAAGTTTACAGATACGACAGAGAGGC
>JAQFYM010004598.1:0-15081 GCA_034694785.1 Agrenia bidenticulata
GTATTATTTACTTGATTTTTTAAGACTAATGGCACCTCATTTGGGGTTTATCACCAAAAGTACTCGCATTGTTAGTCTTAATACGTGGATTTCTTTACAACAGAAAAATTACAGCACAAACACATACTCTGAATTCCTGGAAATTGTTGGTGGTTTCTTTACTGAACACCAAAGACGAGGGACTGCTACAAGGCGTCTCCCAAATAATCACTAAATTTAACAACTAAAAGGATGCTTGATTAGAAAGCAAAAACAAAAACTCATTACTTGGTTTATAATAATGTATTATTCTTATTTATATAACATTCGTACCCTCTATTTTTTTTATTCCTGTACTAAGTAATAAATAGCTGACCACTTAGTTCTCGAAAAGAATAAAACCTAAACAAACAACACAGTTACTCGTATAGAAAAGCCGATAAAAATCATCAAAAAAATATCATAGCTTGTGTAAACTATCTGAAAAGACAGTAGTCAATGTATAACTTCGATAATTGGTAAGAAACTTGCCTATTCCAAAAGAGTCTAGCCATACCCGAACACCCCGAAAACTGCAGGAGCAGTGCAGCAGTGCCTCTGAGCCTGTTTATAACATACAAGAGAAAGTGAAGGAAGGGCAGGGTAGCTTCTTGATTTGTGATTCCCTCAGGGAAAGTTTGCAGATGGTGATTTATCCCCGCATTGTCCTCTCCACTCTTCACCGCTGCACAAAAGATTTAATGGAACGAGTATCCAACCAGCATAGGAATAATAGGGCTGGTGGGGCAACTTATGTGACCCCCTGACCTAGTCGTTCTTGGAGAAGTGGTGGTGGTATATAGGTGACATATTATTCAAGGACTTGCTGAAACCAGAGAGGCTCGAGAGTTGACACTCAACACTCTCCAGAGTGAATCGTGGCGATTTATTCCCTTTGTTCAGCCTAGAAAATAGTTTGCATTTTACTTCCCAGTCACTTCAGCTTGTATTTATTATCTTTCCAAGTGGGGTGACAAGGTAGGCTGTCTGTACTTTTTTCAAGGATAAATCCAGGGGTCATTTGTACCCGGGATGGTCTGGTCTATTACAGATTGTAAATATTTCCACTTTGGATATCTCACATTCATTCATCCCCGCTGTTTGTTTATGGACATGAGGGCTGTTAAGGGTATTACATGCCTCTCAGTTCATACCAGCACGGAGGGAATTCAATCCTGTAGTTCTAGATCATGGAGAGAAAGTTGACGTTTCAAATCCAAATAATTATTTTCAGAAAATTGCTGCCAAAATACAAGGCCCTTATATTAAGGTAGACGCTCCACTCCCTTTTCCATTCTTGATCCTTTTCTGCCACTCATATTGACAAATAAATCAGAAAAGGTTTAGGAGAGCATTTATTTACATACATACATTCCCAGATTTTTGTCCAAGGGAATAAATCCAAATCCCAAATTCTAACCCATCATAATAATAGCATCTTATATTGAATATTTCTCTTGCTCCGAAACACGGAATTTCCTCTCAAACAGGACAAGTGGAGAAAGGAAGTAAAATACCGGCAGTGGAGTCCCAATCTTTGAAAGCACATAGGGATTTCTTTCAACCTCCAAAAACTCTTTTTCTGATTCTCCAAATCCACATATAATTTTATACTCTAGTCAGTAAGTCATAGATGTATAGGAGAGGAGTTGGAAGTTTGGCATACTTTTGAAAATATCAAGGTTCTCTACCCAGGGCTTATCTAAAGCCTATTATCTTATCAGTCCTTGTCTGGTATAAGCCCCGAGACACCATCCTATGTCCACTGCACTACTTTCTCCAATCCTTGGCTACTTATTTAGGTTTCTAGGTCTAGCTTTTAAGGAATCTTATCAATGTTTCTAGGGGACTTTACTCAAGTTGACTTTTAGACTTTGGAAGAGGGGGTGAAAGTAAGAGGAAGTACACTTTCAAAGAATTTGTTTGGATAAAATACAGCAGTGGGTTCGGGCTGTTGAATGATGCTTTCTGATGCTTGTGGATAGCAATACGATTTTTGATCTTGTTCTGGTCGGGCCTGAATTTTTTTTAGTAAGGTAAGTAGGTTGTATGGACTTATTCCTCAGAGGAGATTGGATTACTTTCCTCTGTCCTTTCTTACTCAGATCAAACTTGTCCCTTTCATCTTTAACATTCATATCCTCCATTTCTTCTCGTACAAACTAATATCAAATGCTTTTTCCATTAGGGTACTTAAGGAACTACAACTATTTTCAAATGGACCTTGTGTATCCAACTCCCTTACTGAGTTGGTGTAGGAGTTAAGCTGAGGTAGGGAGTAGGCTCTGGATTCTATAACACAACCCGCACATATCGAAATTGAAAGTGTGTTACAGAAGGAGGAATCGAGCACATGACTCGAGTTTACGAAGTCAGGTTGGGTTTCAATATGGAATCTTTCGATGAATTGAGTAATCAAATTTCCGTGTAGGGAATGTGGTTTTGTTAGAAACCTTTTAAGAGCATTGAGTTTCTTTATTAAAGTTTAAAAAATACATATTTAATTGGTAAAGCTATTAAAAACTAAACTACATAAAACTATGCATCAGAACTGAATAATCAAAGTTAATTTTAAGTGAATAACTTGACATCGATGATCAGATTTCTATGAAATAAAAATCCATTTCGATTTCTCAGTTCTGTGCTCGTTATCATAGTTTGCGATTACGACTTCTTTCTAAATTCGGCCAATTACACCCCCCGCCAATCCCTCCATCTCTTCAGCAGGTGGCAACTCTTACTCTTACTATTCCCCTCAAATTGAAACTCAGATCATATCATATTCTTTAGCTCCACTATCAACTATAATAGACGTAGCATCCTTGAAAACCAAAGAGAAATACAAATTTGCAACTTGTCATAGATATCTGCGTAGCTGTCAAATTCTCAGGCTCAGTTTTACTTATCAACTCGCCTTTGAGTCTGAAACAACTCTGTCAAAATCCGAACTTAGCCCAAGGTCTCAAAAGAATCCAAAAGGTATTGAAAATGATATACGTTCTAGAAAAGTCAAATATAAAACAGGGTTAGTAGTTTAGTAGCATGATAACCAAGGGCCAACAGATGATGATAATAAAGTCAAGGGATGCATGGTCCACATAAGCAAACAGCACAGAGAGATCCTCTCGAGCCAAAAGTTGTCTGATATTATGACAGGTTGGAGAGATGTTGTTAGATTTTGGTACAACTGACTCATGTCGTCGGTGGGTAATAAATCGAAATCAGATGAGACACAACAATACAAAGAGAGAGGAAGACTCATCCACTCGATGATACTGGGCCTTGGGGAAAGGACTTTTTCCCCTTCTCTTTGACTTACTTACTTTAAGGGTGGGGGAAAGTAAAGTCAATCGATTTTGATTTCATTCCATAGGATTCAATACGACATTTGTCAACTCCTAAAACCATCTGTCCCTTCTTCCTCTAAGGAAAAGATTTCACATATCCGAAATGGAAAATGTGTGGATGGCTTGACTTGGCCAGGTCCATGCTCTCTCTGTCTCTCTCCAGATCTCGCAGCTCTTATTCAAAACGAAGCCCTGGCAGAGTCTCTCACTGGAGATAACAAATAGATAAGACGAGTGTAGATCTGCTGTGAGAGCAAAAATAAAATGAAATTCTTTAAAGTCCTCGACGAGGTTTTCCAAGAAGATTGTCTAGTAATTTTGTGGAAGTCTAGCGTTTGAGTCTAAGGTTCTCCTAAGGGTTCGCATAGTTGTGGATGATTCTAAGGTTCTGTAAAAGTTAGTCAGGTAGTGGTGGAAGTGTAGGTAGGTGGTGGTAGAGAAGTTCGAGATTGGATGTTGATGGGATCTGCCCTGAAATATTCCTAAGTCGACCTTAGCTTAAAGTTGAGTTAACTAAAGGTAAGATATCGGTCGTGTCTCTTTTATAGGAAGAGAGAGTCCTTTAAAAAGGATTACTTTTTTATCTAAAAAGGGTTTAGAGTGAATGAATGAGGTCTTAAGGCCCTAATGCCTTAAGACCCTAATGCCTCCCTCTCTTCTTGTCTGAAAAGGATTGATCCATTGGAGTAAATGTGACTTTAACTAAATTAACGTTTCGAATTTAAGGTAATTTCCTCTAATGCTTCTACATTAACTTTGGAAGGAAAATTTTGTTTGGGCCGCACAAGGCTCCTATACCCCATCATGTTATAATTCTAGAAAGGTACATGTCATGTGCAAATGTACAAGGGATATGATATTTCTTCCTCTCGGGTCCAAGTTTTCTACCATGGACATCAATGCCTTTGGTAGGGATATGCTCAAAAGGAGGAATTTGGGAGCAATTTACAAGATGGAAATAGCCACCTTAATTGATTTAATGACACCTTAATCCCTGGAACGGCCTTTGATGTCTTAGCAAGATGTAATGTAATGGTAGATTTGTGCTCTCGGCATGGAACGTGCGTATGTATGAACAAGTCGAGGATATTTAGTAGGAGTCACGTATGCTGAATCAGGACGGAGGTAGGTAGTTGTAATTTCCGAAGCTTTGAAGCACTTTGTGAATTGAGTTGTACTACTTTATCTATCTTTACGAGTAATAATGTTATGTGTTTAAAAGTTCCACGGAACTTGGTAACTTCAGAGAGTGATTTGAAGGCTGGAAGTCCTGGAAGACTTCAAGACGATAGCACATACTCACATACATCGGGTTTCTCAGAATCTCCAAGTCCCTTTGAGTCTTGACCAGCTTTTTGTGAATAAATTAGGTCCGGATCGGTAGGTTGTAGGAATTCAAAATCTCCTATTGACGTCTATGGGATCTTATAAATGTATTTAAGCTTCTATAAGCTTTACCTTGCTACATACTAAGGTTTTAAAGTTGAGATAAAGTTTATTCAATTTCATTTTAGTCCGCAAGTTTTGGATAATGGAAATCATGCTATGCCAGCTATCTGAGAGTTATGTTGGGAATTCGTTGGAATTTAGAAACGTCTCATTGGGCTGAAGGATCTTATACCACAGTTTGTACTACTAGTATCAGTAATAAGTATGTGTTGCGTTCGTGGGTAGCATGAAAATAGTTATGGAATTAGTAACAGTAGTAGTAGAATTAAATGAAATAGGGCAAATCATAATACAGCAGTATATTATGGCTAACAAATAATTTCAGTTTGGTGTTTTGAAATCCTTCTGACTTTTAGAGATTATTGTAAGAGGTTCCCATAAAGTTGATAGTTGATACAATCTCCGAAGACGTTTGAACATTTTATGACGTCAGAATAAAATGTTTAAATTCAGAAACGAGACTGATAGGAAATTCCATCCGATTCGCTCTGGTAATTCCGCCTGTTTTCCGCATATGCAAGTCTAGACCAAGACCCATTTTTAGTAGGTAGGCTTTCCAATTTATTATACCGAGGAAGAAGCTCCTGTCATCGTTGAACTGACATGGAATATTTGGAAGTATTCTACTATCGACTGTTTAAATAATCTTATATCTAAATACCACGTCTGAACAGCTAATTGTTCAAAAGAACAAAGTACCATTGCAAGTTTAAAAAGTACCTTTCATGTCTTACACGAAATAACTCTTGTAATTTATACGAAGAAAAATTCGACAAATAAATATCCAAATAAATCTAGCCTTTTTGAGAAATTAAAGTGGAAATTATGTAAACTTTCTACCTTAGTGATCTTATTTGTAAAGTATTAATTCAAGTATTGTGTAGTGGTATTGCGTAATACAGCAGGGCATTGTACTTTTTTTTTTTAAATTTAGTTTTCTTGATTGTTAACCATATGTAAATAATCCATCCACGTAAGACAGAAAAGGTAATTCCATTGTAAGAATCCCTCGCTAGCCAAGATATCTAGAGTAAATACTCGTCCGAAACTTTCTAAATTCCCAGCCTCTTTGCCCCAATCTTGAAGAATTAAAAAAAAGAAGCTCCTTGGTAAGTTAAGAGTAGTAAGTCAGTAGTTTGTAGTACTCTCTGCCAATAATGGCTCTCAAGACTGAAGGAAAGGGAAATAAATATATCCTAAGAGACATGTTACATTACATTAAATGACATTAGTCAGAGGCGATGGCCGGTACTTGAGCAGCTATCCTTCATCTTGAGCTACATGCAAAACAACTCAGTCATGAATAGCAGAGATAAGCACTGAGAAGTCAAAAAAATCAGAAAAGTATCAACTGCTTGTCCATCGTCTTTCCTTCAACTTTCCCCCTGCTCTTTCAAAGAAGTTTGGCACTAAAAAAAACTTTCTGTTTATTTACTTGTCAATTATTTATTGAATTTTGATTATCTTATCTTCTGTTTTTTTGTAGGGGATGGGAATAAGAATCTTGGTGGTCTCTGAGTGTACGTAGAAATGTTTCTATCTTCACCATCTCATGACTTCTAAGATTCTCAGATCCTTGGAGAGATCTCCAGTGATAACATGGCTCTATGTACAGTGCATACAAACTCAGCTACTTGCTATCAACAACTCTACCATCTACTTTAATTTAATGGATGAAGGAGATTAGATTTGGGATTTCTCTCCAGATTTCCCCATTTTTTTCTACGAAAAAGCCACTTACTTAAGCTCATGAAGACCATACTGATACTGGGTGGACTTTTGAGTGTACGCTAGATATGTAATATTATAAACTTTTAAACAGAGGCAAGTTACTCCACTCTACTGATTTCTACTGATGTTCACATGCATTATAAATTCATGATGGAAGAATGTGCAAGTGCGGATAACGGCGGGGGGGGGGGGGCTTGGATTTCTCTGATTTCCATCAAAAGGATGGAGCTCGTGTGTAAATGTGTGCTTCCTGAGGTTGATGGAAGTACCCTTATAAACTTGTAGTTTTGTCTGTTTGTATATAGTAAAGTATACAGAGTTATTGGAGATATAATAGCCATAAATAGTAAATAATTTACGAAATCTAGTCCTGGACATTTTTCATGTATAGAATTGTAAGTTGTGTATGAGTGTGCATTTTAAATTTCAGAGTCTAGAAAAAGAAGCCAGAGAATCGAGTTGTATGTTGTGCATGTAGTTTTTTTTAAACATAAGCTGCTTATGTGTATCCTTGTTACTTACACAAGGTATCTTTATCATCATCCCTGGTCCAAGAATATTAATATTATTCCATTATATACGAAGAATATTACTTGTTTTATTGTGTCTGTTCTAGGCTGATAGAGATGTGTAGAATTGCAGATAGAAAGAAAAAACATTTTGTAAAAAGAAAAAAAAACTTAAATTCCTAAGAACTAAACTAGAAGTAGGAAGGTAGATCCGGTAGGAATTAATAATGAAGTAGATGAGCCCATATATTTTAGTGTATACAACTACTACATTCATCTAAGTATTTATTGTTATAGACTAGACATAAGAGTGGAACGTGTTGTTTGTGAATTTCAAATAAATCAACTATGGGAGCTATTGTGTGGGCTAATGCTAATATATTATGTATTACATGGTAGAACTTATAGGGAACATCCTGAAGAATTCTAAAATCGTAGACCTGGTCTCGTTCTTTAAAAAAAAATATGTACGCAAGCAAGCTAGACTAGGAAGCTATCTGTTAGCCCACTTTCCTTGGCTTGGTCCAATGCCTCAAATCGTGGGGCAAATAATATTTTAAGAATTGGGAGACAACAAGAATTATTACGTTTTCAAAAATAAATCATGAATGATTCATTACACCCTTTTGTTGAGTGTGTGCTCGGGTTTCTTTAAAGGAATTCTCTAGGCTTGAGTTGTTGATAATACAAGGAAGGCTGTAAAGCAAGGCTCTCGAGCCCTTTTCCTGGTTGGACTTTGAAACATGCAAGAATATTGTTATTATTATAGGCAGAGAAAACTCAGGGTTTAGTACTAGAAGCGAAGGATGGAATTCTTAGAAGTCCGAGCTTTCCTTCCTGTCTTTGGGGGATGTTTATATATTTGTGCTTTCTCTAGAGATTCTATTAGAAAAACAAATAGTTGAGGATCGCTGATGTACTGAATGTTTGGGATTGGGATGGGTGGAGTATGGAACTCTGTGTCTTCCTTGAACTTTCAAGTTGGAGCTGTTTAGGTGGATGTAAATATTTTAAAATAACCGTTTCCTTAAATCGCCACAGATTCTGGAGAGACGGTCAGAGACAGGGAGTAATAATATATGACTATCTCGGTTTGAGAACCTTGTTTTACACAACATTTGAAAATAAACAAACCCAAACTGATTTTGTTTTAGAAACTTACCGTATTTCATGCAATAGCAGCTGAGCGAGGCCTTTGTCTGTTAAACTGGACAAATACACTTAAACTTCTAGTGCTAGTAAAAGAATCGTGGATTGAATTTTGATACCACTGTGTTTCCTTTCCAGTTTCTCAAAGGAATTTTAAAGAATATTTATTACAGGGGCGTTAATTGCACAGACTTACGGTATACGTCATCCATCTCCAACTTTCACTCAACGTCTCGAAAATGTTACATCTTGAAGTGCGAGTGCTATTTGTACTATCATGCGTCACTACATCCAAGTCGTATTTACTCTACCAACATCATTTCTTGAAAATACGAGTGTCATGCTCATACTACTAAGAAACATTACTACAGCACCACATACTTGCTACAAACATATAAACGTGTTTAAACTTATTCACCCCGGACTCAGGGACGTTTAGGGATTCAGAAAGTTACTTTTTATTTGCAAACCTTGTTCCCCAAAATTTCTCCCAATATACAAGGACACTTTTCAGTATCTACAGAGAAAAGTTTACATACATACATCGATTACATATACAATCTGAATTTCACAAAGTCCCACCCCCACCGAACCAGAATTGTAAAATCTAAAAATATCTCAAAACAAGTCCAAACTACCCCGGGCTACTGAACAAAACATGCAAATAGAGTGCCACACTCCTCGCCTCTCTCTTTTATCTCCACTGATGGACACATCTTTCTAAAATATCCGAACAAAGTGTTTCCTATACTTTGGTCATTTAGACGCGTATCACGAGTATACAACGCAGAGGTGAAAGTTGATCGTATATACTAGGGAAGTAGATCGTGAATTGTTTGCTCAGTTCTGCACGAATGGGATGGGTTCCCTTGATAACTTGTGTTGATTACATTATAAAATGAAAGAGCTGTACTATAAACCAACACAGTACTATGTGTACGGCACACGAAAAGGTAGCCATTCCACCCGGGTACTATCGTATCAAAGTATCAACTGTACCGAAACCAAAACTAAGAACAAGTATGCTAAGAGCATACCGGAAATGGCCCCCACTAGGGTGCTTTTAATACAAATCTAGAATTTGGCAAACAGCCCCAAATTTGCAATTCGCACATCCCCATTTTATTTATAAAGAAAATACGAGCCAGTTAGCCTCGGAGATGAGAAGAAGCTATGCATGGTTACATTATCTATAATATATAAGTGTTTTATATAACTAGTAGATATTTAAGTAAGTTACCACCACGACTAAAAGAACCACCAGACCAGACCACCACTGCTTCTTAGTTCTTACTCTGTCTCATGGCCCACTACTACCACCACTACTACAACAAGTGTAATTTCCACTCCCATTTGTTTCATGAACTCATTTCACTACAAGCGGACTCTATGCAAAATATATACAAGGCATCGTATATATATCTGCACAAGAGAGTCACGAAGATCCTCTCCAGATTCGAGGTTCCTGGCTAATGTAGTAAATGGAGTAAATGTTATGGCTATGGCGAGGGAAAGTCCCTTCTGCTAGATGAGCATCTCCTTCCGCATATCTTTGAATCAAGTGGCAGATCCACAGGGTCGGTGAGAGTGACCCCAGAAGCCTTTAGAGCTATTCTGCAGGAGCAATTTATAAATCTGAATACAAGGAGCAACCACGTCCCTGGGCATCGTACAAATGAAGATGCTACATCGGTTCACTGAAAGAGTCCGTCTTCTCTCTAAAATTTCCCAGCTTACATTCTCAATAACGAAGTCACTGTCTGTGGGACTTTTGGACTGAACCTTCGTGGCTTACAAACATTCATGAAATACATAGTCTTTATTGACTAGTGGCTACTCTGTGAGCCCTTTCAGCTTTCCCCGTATTTTTTTTGCAAGGAAGCACATTATTATGATCAAGGCTGAAAGTGTATAGATACGTAATTTGTTTGGTATAGATAGCACACGATGATAAAGTACTTTGTGGGTAACTGTTTTCTCTAGATTTTGAATCGGTTGGGATTTCAGAGTGTATTTTATCCATAGGTATGTGTGTGAGGGTGTTGCAGTTCTGGGAGTTGGGGTGTGTGATGTAGTGTGTAACGGATGAGAGCCTCCGGACTACTGATTCCTTATGCAAATGCTCAACTGTATCTCTGCTAGGATATCAAGAGGTTTGCAGATTTTTGACCGACTTTTGTATTCTCGGTCCGAAGGGAATTCGCACAGATGGGGAAAATTTCTGAGAAACATCGAGTAAGCAGGCTGAGCTTTATGCCATCAACCGTACAGAAGAGTAATCCTTGCAGCAAAGGGGTTATTGTCACAAGGGCCGGAGTAAGAAATATTTGAGGAATATTCGGATGGCTGGCTCGGTGGGTATCAATTATTAACATGTGGAGCAATATTGGTGGCATTATGTGATTATGTGATTTTCCCTTTTTCAGACTGAGTGAATCTTGTTTTTCTGAGGTATTTGATAGGGCATAGGGTTTCTGAGTATTTTTGCGAGTTTGCAATTAATTTATGGGATAATAAATATGCAGGCTGAGTTTGGTTTCCACACTGGCTTGTGGAAACATTTATGATGGGACAAGTTTTTCAATTAAAACTTTAATTTACATTTCATACTGTAGTGTCAACTGAGGGACTGTACATCAGCTTTTTCAATGAAAGGGTTCTGTGTAATTTAGGTAGAGTTTAGACTTTAAAGTCGTTTTTTAATACACTGCCATATGCTTCATGCTTTTGATTATAGGAGTTTGATTTCGAACTATCATGAAGGATTCCTTCCTTCCAAATATTTCAAAATCGTTTTACCACAATTATATGTGTAATATAATATGTGTAGTATAATTACAATTATATATGTGTTTAGAATGAAAATAAAATACATATTTCATTAGTATGACGTCTTTCATTTTCATAATGCACTCTTATATGCTATGGCGTATGAGGAATACTTAAATTTTTCGATAATTAGCCACAAAGTTTGAATATTTGATGACTATGAAATTATTTATAGCGTGAAAAATTGTTTGATCCACTTTCACTAGATACATAAAAAAATCTTTTGTCGAAAAAGTGTAGCAGTTCCGGCCCTCCGGAAAAGTCTTGTTAAGCTGTCATGTCTTGGTGTCGAGACTGTTGAGAAAGTAAAGTGAAACACAAAGAGAATATTTAGTTGTCTCTTGTTTCCATCTTGAGTCGTATATGGTTTAGCAAGTAATCTGTGTTGGGGGGTATTGTATTTTGCATTACATTTTATATATCTACTAGTGCTCATAGCACATGGGAAATAATAATATCCAAAATAACACTAAATTCCTCCTCTACGTAGTAGTGAAGAGGGAATGATTATTATTATGGAGATATTGTCAACCAGGGAGGAGATGTCTTTGGTGTCTTAAGGCCAGCCCAGAAGGCAAGGAGAGACGATGAAGGAGCTTGACTTGTCTAATGTATTTTAAATCCCTTTTTCTTCATTCATAATTCGTTCCTCGTGTTACATTTTATGCCTTTTTATTATGCACAGCCACCACACCACTGAAGATCTTGAGTGTACTTTGTGTATGCAGATTTACTTAGGAACGAGTGACGTCATAATATTTAAGTGTTTTCTTTGGATTTCCTCGGAATTTAAATTTCATCCAATCTAGTCCTACAATAAAAATGTAAAAAACAAAGTTTAAACCAATCTAATTCTCAGTTCTCACTACAGTGTTGGGATAAGGAAATAGGCTAGTTGCAGTTAAGACTCTCTTAATTCCATACACAAAATTAAGAGGTTTAAAAAGTAGAATTTTTCTCAAAAGAAAGTGACATGATACGAGAAACAGAAAAGTTGAGTTTGCTTCCGTACGATACAAAATTTTAAATTATAAAAGCGTACCTTAAAATATCTCATTTGTTGAATTTGGTCTTTGATATTGAATCATTTGTCTTGAATTAATGTTGGCTCCCTACTGGATGAAACGGATTTGAATGACTCTGAAAGCTTTGAAAATGTAAGCATCTAGCTAGATTGTCCATCAACCTTATGTTTAGTTTATGACCCTAGGAAATCTAGAATATTCAGTAATACCCGTAGTCATTCACGCATATATTCCCCTATTTATATCCAAAAAGGCCTTCTTTCTAAATATTTATACTCAATTTAATGTCCCCAAGGGTCTAGTTTTTGAAAGTGAGAACTTCGAGTGTACCATTTATATACTGAATATTGAAACATTTCCTGGTTATTTTCACTTTCTGCATCTCACAGTCAAAAGTCAAACCGTTGCGAGTGTCGTTGTTGTCGACAAGCTGACATGTGTCTAGATTTTTGTATATCTGTTTCTTGTACCTCTATTATCAGTAGAGGCAGTAGAGCATTGCTGCGGCATTGCATCGAATGATTTAATACCCTAGGAATGACGAGTTCTCTCTGTGCAGTTTGTACTTTAGGGAAGTAGGTTGTTGGATTGGTGGGATTTGATATAAACGGGAATTGCATTTGGAATTCCAAGCCTTGGAATGGTCCCATGGTCTCGTAGCAGAAGATAATAATTTCTGAATAATGGCAAATGTCTGTTCAAGTGTCGTGGAAACGACCTGGTTTTCTGAGGATATTGAATTCCCAGTTTCCATTCATGTTCCAATTGCTGGATCCATCTACTAGTTGTAGCCAGGAGTCAGAAGGAGTTGAGCAGTCAGTAAAGGTGTATGATGATGATGGTTAATGGGATCAATGGGCTGGGAACTGTACCGGTGTGCGTGAAGTGTATGGATGTTTCGAAAATTTATCGAGCCCTATAAGAGTTGGCACATTTTTTCCTTTCTAATAATGCCGACTTGCAAATCAGAGAAATCCTTAGGATTGCTAAATTCTATAGAATGTACCTGATCAACTCATGTTTTTCTAAAGATTCTACACTCCCTAGAGCTTTTTATTTTAACTTGAGCATCAATGTTAGTCTCCCGAATACTTCCAGTCCAAATCTCTCAAGGATTAAATCTACAATCTGCATGCGGGACCAGAATCGAGTAATTATGTAAAAGGAACAACTAATGACTTTGACATGTTTTGATCAATAGAATTTGTGAGTTGACACATTTTTTTTATCAGATAGAGATGGATTCATTCATGATGACTTTCTGCTGATGTGGAAATCAGTGGAATGCTCATGATTGCTAAATATTCTATTTTAGGCTTTGGATACTCAATTCAATATGCTGAGCCCAGGAGGCTTTTTAATCCCGGCTTCAAAAAGTTTACATTTATTTGGCTAGACCCTAAATTCCAAGCCTGCGTTGATTTCTGAGAATTAAATTGATTAACATTGATGAGCCCTGAAGAGCTGAAGGGATTAGGGAATTTGTAATGTAGGTTGCTGTGTTTGTATCAAATCAAACGGTTAGTAAAATCAGAGTTAGCTGGTGTACATTTCTTTAATGAATAACTGAAATTTTAGTGTAGGTATCGTCATTAATTGACTCTACATTTTGCATAAACAATTTAAAAAACAAATTCGCTCATTAGAATTTTTGACATAATCACATAATTGTAACCCACAGTTTAACAATCGTATTGCGGGTAATTGAATTGCGTTTTCGAGAAAATGAGGAAGAAAGATTATACACGGCACTTTTGACCATCGGGACTGGTATCGAAGTAGGCACTCAAGTCTTCTGAGTCTACAGCACCGCTACTGGTTCCAATACTCTCGATGTCCACCATCGGAAGGAAAAATGCCATTAGCAAGGAATATATAGTGATAAAAGTAATAAAGTAGAACCAAGAAGATCCTAAGAGTCCCTGTTGCTCTTTACGGGATTTAGAATCAGGCCTAGATTGCAATAGACAGCAGTTAGCATGCATGTGATAAGAAATTTTTACAACACACAACTTCAATTTAATGTTATCAACTAACCCAATTGAAGAACAAGGAGGATATGAAGTGTTCAACTCGTTTAACATGTCCGATTTGTTTGGGAAGGCTTTTCGGGGTTCTTGAGCTGCGTTGTTGATATTCAATGTGATCTTGATACGAAGCGGAAGGCATTGGCAATGATGTTTGTTTCTCGATACCGGCTGTGGAAGTTTCTTGGCCTTCTTAGATTTGACCTTTCGCTTTCTTTCTTTTGGGACTTGAGCTTCTGTTTGAGAATTCTGAGAGTAGACAGAGTCCTCGGGTGTGATATTAATTTCGACAATATCAGGTGGCGAACGACGGACCTTTAGCTTTTTCTTTGAACTTTCACAATTGATGAAGATGGGTTTCTTAGGATTGGATTTTGAGTTGGAATGCTCTATGTTAAATGTTGCATTGGAGGATGTAGATTTCGAGTCGGATTCGGAGAGATGGTCTTCTTTGAAGGTGGCAGTCTTGGGTCTTTGGGACTGCATGACTTTCTCTGCTGCATTTCGGATTAAGAGAACTTTCGCTTTAGTTTCCTCTTCTGAAGACTCTTCGGGGTCTTTGCATTCTGGTTCTTCGTCTTCTTCGCTCCCATAATATTCTGCTTCATCATCACAACAATCTTCTGCTGATTCGTTCACGCAATATTCATCTTCTTTTTCAGCCTCATTGCATTCTGCTTCTTCGTCTTCGGTCCCATAATATTCAGCTTCATCATCATAATCTTCTGCTTCTTTTTCTTCTTCTTCGTCCTCATAATATTCTGCTGCTTCTACGTCTTCGCTATCGTAATATTCTTCTAGTTCTTCTTCAGATTCTAGTTCTCCACCTTCTTCGTCTTCTACTTCTTCTTCAGATTCTACTTCTTCACCTTCTTCGTCTTCTACTTCTTCTTCAGATTCTAGTTCTCCACCTTCTTCGTCTTCTACTTCTTCTTCAGATACTAATTCTTGGTTTTCTTCAGATTCTACTTCTTGGTCTTCTTCAGATTCTACTTCT
>JAQFYM010004599.1:0-15077 GCA_034694785.1 Agrenia bidenticulata
ATGTGTTCCGGTTTTTACACCGGGCCGGAAAACCGTGCCCCGGAAAATTTGCGTGTCCGGGTTCTTGACCATCCCTACATATTGCCTTTTCGTGCAAGCTAAATGTTTTTAGAACATGTGTAAAACCTATTAGTGGCAAAGATCATGATAATAGAAGACAAATTTTAAAAATTTAGCATTCAACAAACAAATATTTTTTTATGATAAAATATATCGACATGAAACAAAAAAACTTGTGATAAAACAGCTAAGCCAAGAACAAGATGTATTGTAATGGTGTAATAGCAGATATCATTTGGATCATAGCAAATATTTTTTAATAAAACGAACCAAAAAAGGTATTTTTTTTTGCTTTAAAAATAACATTTTTATACATTCTTTCGGCAACGCCACCAAATTTTTGCTTTACAAATTAGGTACATTTTGGCTTTGTATATTGTTATCAATGTGTTAATAAAACAGAGGTGCGCTTGGTACGTACGTTGCCAACAAAAAAGCTATAGTAATCACACCGACATTTTTAGTACCCGAAGTTTGTGTGTTACTTATAGGCTGCATATCATTCTTTGCCAGATAAGATGTTTAGTCATCAGGGAAGTATCCAAATTTTTTAATTTTAACAAAACGGGGCCCCAAGTCAATTTTTTTTACAAAAAAAGGCTAAAAAACAAATTTTTAATTGCAAACATACAATTTAATTTTTTTTCGCAAAAAAAATCAAACTAATTTATTTTATAAATTTCATAATACTTACAGTCATTTTTTTGCATTTTTTAAAGTAAGCATAAATTTTTTTTGTTGCTTCGATGATACGGGCTTCCAAATACCCGGGTTAGAAATGCCCAAGTTAAGGATGCGAGAAAATTTACATACCAGGGTAACCAGGTATTGTTATATGCAAACAAGAAAAACTACTTTGTAAGAGGCGGAAAACATACAAATGTTTTTATTTTTGCAGGTGACTGTGTTCTTAAAGCATTTAATTGTAGAAATTACAGCATAACAAAATATAAATTATAAAAATTTAGTTTATAAAAACTACATTAGCCAGCAACCACAACTAGTATATGGTTCGTTTATTACGCGCACTTAACGCGTTTTTTTTTGCGGAACAGCTGTATGTTTTTTGGCAGTTTTTGCGTAAAATGGAAACAAAACTAGATGTCTTCAGTATTAATTTTATATGTCAATATGTTTTAAAGGTTTTGTTTATTACTCATTTACATAAAGTCTTGCATGTATAAGGCAACATATTGCAAATATTTTTTTTTAATAGTTAAGAGTAATTTTGTGTAACAAAATTATAATAAGCATTATGACATAATCAGCACTTAAATAGTTTTTGTTGGTTTTGGACTAGTAAACAAAAAAAGAATGCTACTGAAAAATTGGTTTATTACTATATTAATGTTGTAATGGCAAGATAAACATGATGGACCTAAAAAAATATTTCAGCTGCGTTTTCGTTGGTTTTTTATACTTCATAATATATTTTAACAATAACATATTGGCTGGATCAATGAGTGGTGCATTTGTTTTTATTGAAAACTGGCTGTTACTACCGCCGGCTTTTGTAAGGCTCGTGGTTTGTATAATAAATTTTTGTTTAGGTTCTTTATTTACAAAATCATTATTAAAAAGCACAAAAAAACTTATAGTAAAGCAATAAAAGTTTTCCAAATTAGCTGCATGTACTAGAAAAGTGCAAACGTAGTGATAATGCTACTGCAGCATTATGAAGACGTTAAATGCGCAAATTTATTGTCAATGATAGAAAAAAACAATAGTTTTTTGATGTAGCCGTTGTAAATTTTGGCAATTACATACAGGTTTTTGTTAGATTTCTATTATAAAAAAAACTTACGTATTTTCAGTCATTCTTTTTGCCAATCTTCACTTTTTAAGAGTAATTTATATAAATTTATGCAGAGAAAATGCGCATGCCTTTACAGTTTGTACGTCCGTTGCTTGGTAAGTTCAAAGCTTGTTTTGTCACAAATAGAATTAAAAAGGAGTGCAGCGTAATCATATGAATAACTGAAAAACAATATTTATTTAATTGTGTAATACACTTAATATATAATTTACTTTTTTATTGTTCAGGTGCAAAGCAAAATCATATGAGCTCTAGATAGTTTGTTTACATGGTCGGAGATTTCCAGTGGTTTGCTTTATTCGATCGTTTATTTGTATAGACTTTGTAATGTTCTGGGGTTTGTTTTACATCCAAGTAAGAGTCCTAGTGCTTATAATTGTCTCGAACCGTTGTTAGCGTCCTTTTAAATAAAAGTTCATAAACTTAACAGCATTTTTTTGTTTTTTTGTGCGTTTATTTTTTTTAGCTGTAATCATAAATTAAGTCAATATAAAATTAACAACTAAAAAATTGGAATTTGTAGTCATGTCATTTTCTACTTGTTATTCATTTTGCTAGTTTTTCTTTTTGTATAGTAAAATTTCTTTTTAATGTTATATATATTTTTTTTCCCGCCTTTTGCTTTAATCTACATAGTACACCAAAACCTAACAACATTATGTAAAATACTTGTTTGTATATCATTTTTATATATATAATACTTTTTTATATGTATTGAGGCCTTAAATAGAAACCTTAAGGATTTTATTATTCTTTTTAGCGCATTATAATGCATATTTTTGGCGCGAAAAAAAACCGGGGTACAAAAAAACCACAAAAGCGTAGCAACTTAGGTAACTGGTTAGAGAAGTTTTTTTTCATGTTATTGTACTATATTATTTGGTTTTGTTGTTGTTTACTAAATAAATCTTATTACAAAAAATAAAAATTTTTATAAACAATGCATACTGAAAAAATTTGCGTACAAACACCGTTGCAAGCTTCATTTTATTTTTTAATATTTATTTTTTATTGTAAATACAAAAAATATGATTGTACTGTTTGAATGCAATTGTATTACCGTCGCAAAATATATGTTTTTATACACAAAAGAAATTGTCCTGTATCAAAAGTTCTGCGTGGACGTTATCAAAGATACAGTTTATGTTGCATATATACACATATAGTCAATTTTTGGTTTCGTACACTATGTACATAGTTAAATTGCGTAAAAATAAGGGCGTATGCGTTTGAAAATTATAAAAAGTTCTTTTATAACAGTTAAAAAAAGCTGATAAAACGTTTGTTTTTTTTTCGGATATATAAATAGTTTATAAAAGAAAGTTTCTTATAAAAAAGCAGTTTAAAATCATTTTATTGTTCATTTCGAATTTTTAAATCGTTTTTTAAAAAACAGTTTCTTGAAAAAAAAGTTTTACGTTTATTTGGGCCTGTAAAATTTATAAACATGGTTCAAAAACTAAATTTATTTTAAAAATTTACTTTTTTTTTTCTTAGGCCCAAGCATGGGTATAAAAAATAAACTTGTATAGACTAGTTATTTTTACTTTTAAAAAGAATATTGTGAATAATAAATGTAAACTGAAAATATAAACAACGAAGATTAAGAAGTAACTATTTTAAGCAAAAATTTTAGATTCACATAAATAACCGACTTTAATTTTATACAATTGATACATTGATACATTTTTGATAACATTAGTAGAACAGAAATAACCCAAAAAGAATTGCAAAAAAAAAGTTTTGATTTACAAAAGACAATGACTTTACATGTTTTGTTTGTAATTTCTGCATTTTATGCACACATATTCTTTTTTTTTTCTTATTTTTTCGTGTATCCGCTTTTTCTTGTACAAAATAAATGACTTAATCAAAAAATACCAAAAAATGTCTAATTGAAAAACCTATGAAATAAAAGTACAATGTATATGTATAGGCTATATTACATGCAACAATTCATAAATATTAAAACTAATTAACAATACTACGTACATCATTAATAAGTTTTTGTATATGATACGATTGTGTACCGACGTGGTTTATCAGCATAAAATTGTGTATTTTCATTTTAGTTTTAAAACTTAAAATATATTGAAAAGAAATATTTTTTCAGCATTTTTAATATAATTAAAAAAACGAAAAAACTTTAAACATAATTGATAAAAAGAAAATTGATGCAACAAAAGTTGATTAAAAGCAAAGAAATCACATACGGTTCAATTTGTTTTGCTATGCGTACAAAGAAAAAAAGACACATTCACTGTGATAAACTATTATATACAATATTATGGTCAACTGTAAACATTATAAAAAATAGTAAAAAATCAAAGTTTTAAAATCCATCGTACAAAATTTCTCTATTTTTTCGTTATTTCATGTTAAAAAATTATTCCAAGTTATATAGTGACATTTATCGTTATAAAATTAGATAAAGTATCTTTATAAGAAAAAAAAGTTAGCATTATAAAAATTCAGATTTTTGCTTAACAGTGCACCTTGTTTACAACTTTTAAGTACAAAGGTATAAGAAAATTTGTTTAAACTAAAATAAAACATACGAAAAAAGACAGATACAAAACAATAGCAAATTTTGTCCACATTTGTTATTTTTGCTATAAAAATGCTTCAAGGTTTAATACTACTATAAATTATAGTACATATACAAAGTGTGTATAAAGAATAGCAATAAGCGAAAAAATACTTTAAACTTATTAAAACTAAATCAAATATTTAGGTATTGATGTAATTCGTTATAGTAAATTTTATCTACACACGCGCTGTGTCGTAAAATTTTTGTAAGGCAACGTGTAATACAGGTAAGTAGCGTTTAAGGCTATAAACATAGTCTTTACACAAAACAAAACGTGCTATAAGACATAAAAAATTGCCGTTTTTTTTGTAAAATAGCACGATTGTCTTAAACTTGCTATAATATTAGTGCTTGTTTTTTTACAAGGCATAGCACATGCAGCGAGACATAACAGAAAAACTACAATATTAAAAATGCGATTAAAATAAAAAAAATCAGTAAATACATGTTTTGTAAAATTTAACTGGTTTCAGGGAACATAATTTTTTTTATTTGTATCTGTTTGATGTATTTACGAGTTTTAGATGGAAGATAAAGTTTACGAAATGTGACATTGCGTTTATTTATGACACTCTGTTCCATTAAAAAAAGACAGAAAGCAAAGTATTTTGAAATTATATATAATTTATTTAGTCAAAAAATATATATAGGCAAAATCTAAAAATTCATTTGAAAAACATAGTTTAACAAAAAACTCAAAAATGTTTGGTGTATTGAATCGAACACGAAAATTTGATTTTTACATAGGATGCAAAAACTGTTTATAATTTTGAACTGAACAAAAAGGTTTCAGAAAAAAAAAACAGTTCTTAAAAAAATAGTTTATAAATTTGAAACGACACGCCCATAGATGATAAACGAAAATTTACGCAAAATAAATTTATGCAACAAAAACAAACAGATTATTGTTTTTATAAGCACAACACCAATTTGTTACATTCTGATAATAGTTCTTTGCTAAAAAAAACAGCAGATATGCCTTGTTACGAATTTGCTCAGTAACTAACCGAAAAAAACGTTGTTATGTTTTTTTTGCTTTTTTATTAATGCTTTTATCATTAAACTTTTATCCTATAGTACTTGCATACATTTAAGAGCACCAACAAACCTTAAATTTCCAATATTATAAATTTATCGCCATAAACTTACATAAAACGTCAAATCTTAGCATAAACGAAGATTTTGCCTATGTATTATATGGTATTGTACGTTCAGTCACAATAAATGCACATTTAAGTGAACTTTATTGATATACGTGCATTTTCTGTTTGCAATATTAATGTTTATAAAATCTATCGAGTTTCGAGGGATACGACGTGCGCATGCCGAAGAGGAAATTTACAGTCTTGCCAAGATATACTAAAATCCAACTCACATTCCGCAGAATTTTCTAAAACAGCGCATAGAGAAAAAGGTTTGATGGAAATTATTTTTAAAAAGTGACCTTATTTTTTAAAATTAAAAAAGATATATAAAAGACTCGGAATAATAAACATATCATAAAAAAAGCGTTTTTTTTTTTACTTTTTTGTTTATTTTAGTATGTAATTTATTTAACTTTAAAATGATCAATTCTATTTTTTAATTCCTAATACATATATGCATTTCCCTGAACCAAATAGATATACTGGAGATTTATTTGTGAAATAAAGAGTAGTAAAGTCTTCGGTTGCTTTATAATAATTACTATACTTATTTTCTTGATCATTTTTCTTCACTCCTTTTCCATACTACTTGTATAGAAAAGGGGGTACAAAAAATTTGAAAAACTGGATTAGCGGTATACAAAATTTAGATAAAAACATTAGACGGCGACAGGATTCGAACTTACGACGTAGAAAAATTACAAAAAAAGTACTTAAGGGTTAAGAATAAAAAGCAAATATATATACGATATAAAAACAATAAACACATATTGCGTAAATAACTTTTTGTTTAAAAAAGTGTTTAATTCAAAATTATTATCTTTTTGTACGATAAAAACATTGAGTAATATGTATAGAAAAATACGGTAAAAAAACTTACCAAAGCTTTGTATAATATAAAAATGTTTTTTTTTAATTATGTATGTAAACCTACATAACGTGGTTTATTTTTAACAACATGTATTGTATGAAACATAAATATAGATTTATTCAAGCATCGATCAGTTTATTATATTTTAAATTATATTAATACTAAAATCCTTTTTTCGTACTAGTACAATTATTAAGTCTTTATTATTAGTATCAAGTTTTTTCCTAGACAGAGCATAACGAATAATATCGTAAATACACTCTACATAATACCCGCCAAACATATACTTACATAAAGCATTGCAAAGACACAAAAAAACAACACAATTATTGCAACAGAACGCATACAAATATATAATATTTATACACAATCTTTTTATTACATTTGCAATAAATACTTAACATGGTGGGTAAGCAAACAAGCTGATGATAACAAATGGAATTACATATTATAACTGCAAAACAGGCAGTTTTGATACATTACTTAGCTGTCTTCAGCGTGCAAATACATTCACTATGCTATATGCTAGCTTGCAACAAGTATAATGAACACTTGTCACTGCAGTAAAACACATCTATGCTGTTCTTGTATACTTGAAATGTACGAAAATGCTTTAAAGAGTACTACTGTACTATTTATATTTATGCATTGTCTTTAAAAGATCGAAAATAAGAAATCACATGTTTATATATTTTGTACGATGAAAATATTATAATTTGTCTCAATGCGACGTGTATACATTATCAATATATTTTATGCCCTGTGTCTCGCAAAAAAACTTGTACTAAAGTTTATGTCTAGTGCCCTAATGCAGTTTTTACAACAATAACTACATACTCGTTGTTCTAATCTACAGTTCAACAAACACGCTGCATTATTAGGTTTATTGCATGCTGTTTTAGTTTCGAAAAGTAGCATACGCTGCGATTGATTGCCTGATTTACAAAGTATGCAAAATTTAACAGTAAAAACAAATGGTTTGCTTGGATTTTTAGAGTTTTAATAGATGTTAAAAAGTAAAAAAAAAAGCCATATTTTTATAAAAATAGTTCATGAAACTGTTTATAAGTTTGTTAACGGTATATGATTATTTTTTAAGTTTTCCTTTTAATTTACTATTTAATAGTTCACAAAGTAAAATAAAATAACTACCTATAGAAAAGCTCTTTTTTTGGTAATCATTGTGATGCACTGGTGCTTATAAAAATATTTTAGTGTAATTTTCCGCAAATTCACCAAATATTGTGCAAGATAACTGTTTATGTTAAAAATTTATTTATAAATAGTTTAATGTGGACGTTATAAAGCCATAAAACTCAATCCTAAATATTTCGAACCAGATCCGACAAATATTTTGTATTTTGATGTAGTTTGTAAGACAAATATTGCCCAAAAATTTTACGGGATCTAGGGTACGAGGGCCCCTTCGTCTGGCGGAACTAAGTAAAAACTATATTTAGACTGTAAGTACAAACAACTTGTTAAAATACCTTAATTACAATAAATATGGCAAACCAAATAAAGATGCTCATATTTAAATTTTGTAATAAAAAATATTTAATTTGCAAAATATGATAATTAGTTTAAAATAATAAAAAAATGAAAAATGAAAAAAAAAAACTGTATCTGTATGTTTATATGAATACAAAAAATGTATTTGGTTGTTCTACACGCTTTTAATGGTGTGTATCTTATTTATGCCATGACAAAAAATTTCATTCTATCTTGGTAAAAGTTAAGGGTATTTTGCCATGGTAAAAAAAAAGAAACATATATATTTTTTTTGTTGTTAAAAGTATTTGTCCATTGGTAGAAATTTATACCATGCATATAAAAAAGGTATGAAAAATACCATGGCATTATTTTTCCTATGGTAAAAAAATAAAACATCATTTTTTTTACCATGGTAAAAAAAAATAAAAAATGACATGGTAAAAATTTACGTGCTAAATTTGTAATGTTTTTTTACCATGGTAAAAAATAGAAACAACCCTAAATGTATAAACCAAAGTTTTTTAAAAGATTTTGGTGTTTCTTTTTACCATTTTTTTACATAATATATAGAAAAAGATAATTTTGAAAAGAGGTTTTTTTTTACTTCAAAAGCAAAGTTAGACTTACAAAAACTTAGAAGATATAGCATAAAGTGCCGTTGTAAAATACAAAAGTTATAATTGATACCTTTCAACAAAAAAAAAAACGATGATATTGATAACAAAATAAATGTGCTATGATATTATGTTTTTTGTAAGCAAAGAACAGTTAATTGTCAGATAATACACCCTTTTACGATTTGAGATTTATTTATAGGTACGTATACCCTTTTTCTAATTTTTTTTTCGTCTTCTTTTTCTTAGGGGAAATTGCATTTTTTTGTTTATAAACTGTACAACATATTATTTGGCTTTTCAAAAAACAGCTAGATGGTAAATGGGCTAAAAATTAATATTGAGGAAAAACCCGCATAAATATAATTGAAGCAATTTTTGAATCTTTACTCATTTTGATTTGATATTTATTTAAGAATAAACACAAGAACTTTAAAAAATGTTAATTTACCTTCATGTATTTTAAACTTATTTGTTTGCGGACGATATGGAATTTTATAACAGTCATAGTTTTTTGTATTGCACAAAATTTTTTTTTACATTCTGTCTAAAAAAATGAGCATAAATTATCTTTGACAATAACTACATATACTCTTTGCAGCCATTATAAGGTCTATTATATGCTTAAATCAAATTTACACATCATTTAAGTGGTCATTTTTAATATATAATGAAACGCTAATTACACGGAAAAAAAATAATAAAACAATAAAAAAATTAAAAAAATTATACTTATGTGTTTTTGCGCACAGTTTGCTCCAACCAAATATAATATAGGTTTTCTTTTTTTGTTATCAACTGGAAGAGTATGTTTAAATTCACATAAAGAATAAATTGTTTTTAGCTGTGTAACTAATAAATATATTACTTACAGTGCACAAATACATTCTACCAAATGATTTTGTGTAATTAGAAAAAATAGGAAAGTACAAACATATAACATAATTGTATGTTGTTCGTTCAAAAGGAACATTTTCTTAAAAACAACATGGCGTTCTTATATAATTACAAAAAAAAAAAACATATTTGCAAATACTATAAAATTTATAAAAAAACCCTATACTCTTGCAATGAGATAAAATAGCACACCAACACGTTATATGCGATCACGTCTTCAGCGGGTAGTTACAACTGGGGCAGCGCTTCTTATACGTGTATTTATATTCATTAATGCCCGTAAAAACTTAAATTATAAAACCGGATACATTATTTTATCTGATCGTAGTTTTTATCAACTTTTGTTTTTGTTCCCAAAGATATCGTGTAGTCCTACTCTTAACCAATTAAATACTACAATTTTTTACTTTTTTTTTTGGTTTGGTGTAAAACTATACAACATAAATCTTCGTGTATTCTGTATAAGAGGTATGCAAATATTGTGTTATTACAACCGCCAGTTCTACTTACTGTAGAAAAACAATTACTAACTTTCTAGTTTGCTGGGTAACCGCTACATGTAGATTGCAACTACACATAAAACATACAAAAACCAAACTTTTATTGCCTTCGAATATATTTTTGCAACAGAATGCTTAAATTTGACTTGAATTTATATGTGATTATTATTTACACAGGTTCTTTTTCTGTTTTTATTCTGTGTAAATTAAAATCAGTGAAAAATGAAAAAAATGTTTGGTTACTGAAAACTACCAACCAAAGAACTTAAAGCTTATTGAGAATAAGCATCATCTTTAAAAAATAATTTTTTTTTATTTTTTGTCTTGTAAATTTTGCGTACTAGCTAACTGCAATCATTGTCTAATCGCTAATCGCGTGACTGGCATTCGATTATAATATATTTTAATGCGTTTCTTGTTACGAGATATGCAAAATAACAAGTGTTTTATGTTTTGTTTTTCTAATCAGTTTTCTTCTTTCTTTTCCCTGTCTAAAGATGTGTCTTGGATATTAATATTATTATATCGAAAGAATTTGTACCAAAACAAAATCAATTAAGGGGTTTTGTTAGTGTTTTAACACAAAATTATAACAAATCTATCTGGAAATTATAGTAGACACAAAGAAAAGAACAAAACGTAAATTTATAACATAGTCTACATCAAAATTTATGTTTACACACTAGAATAGCAACATGTTACGAAAACGCAGTTTACATTTGTATTAAGCAGCTTTAACAAAGTTTTTGCCGTTTTTTTTACTTTATTTGGCTAGTAAGTTTCCGGATAATTCAAAAATAAACAAGAAATAAGACCTTGAAAGATTTATAGCGTAATAAAGCAAATTCTTACAGGATTTGTTTTATTTTATTTTTTTTGGTTCGCGTTATTTGACTAAAATTAATGTAAGAAACCGCTAACAGTCACCTAACGCTCAAAACGATTAGTAACTACGGCTTTTAAAATAAAACCGGTTACCGACATACACTAGATGTTCAAAGAACCATAAAGACAAAGACAAGACAAGACCGGAAAACAGTTCGGTTGTTTAAAACAGATTTACAAATACTAAGAATACTTGACGTAATTACGATAAAGTAATTGTTTTATTTAAGATACGTTTATAGCTAAATATTTAGTCTTATGTGTTTTTAGACCCGATAAGCTTATTCGCATGTGGGTTTGCATTTTAAACGCTATATAAGTCCACTGATAAATTTTTTTTTTTAACTATTTGCTGCTCGCATAAAAGTTTGTTTTTATTCTTTTACAAAATGAACCTTATCCTGATGCCTATTTTTTCGTATGCTACACTTTAAAATATAAATGTATATAAAAATAGTGCAAAAAATGTAATTTTATGTCTTGCTACATACAACTGTAGATATTTGCACATTGAAAACTTTGGGTCTTTTTTTGCAGCAAACTATACCGGTACGACGCAAAGAATGTGATATGTATTAAACGTTTATTTTTGTTGAGGCGTGGTTTTTAAAGCATAATGTTAATCGTATGAATACCTATACATTTTCAAACAAACACATAAAATGGTTTAAAAGCAATTTTTACAATTATTTATAATAATTTGATATACTGTCGCAAAAACGTATTAACTATTTGTATGGACCACATTTTGCAACAATATGCGTATCATAAAGATAATAATATCATTTCAAACCTTTAAATTTGCAAAAGGTTATATTGACAGCTGTGACATAACAAATATCATTCCAAAAAATTATTTTTGTCTTTAAGTTAGACATTTAGGGCGTGTTCATAAAAAAAATCCATAAAAATTTGTAGCCCAACTAAAGCCATAAAAATTCCAATAAGAAAAAATACCGAAACTAAAATATATTTTTATGGTTTAAATAGTTTACCCAGCAGAAAAAGTTCTCTTTTTAGTAATTTTGAACAAGGAAACCACCCTTGGGCATTTTTTTTTCATAAGAAACATATAGTCAAAGTTTCAAGTGGAATTTTGATATAGGAAAATTTTTAGTGAACATGGCTAAATACCAAAACTGCAGGTGAAATGCTTTTGCAAAGGGGATAGGGGCAGTCGCGTAGCCATGAATACATGCTGACTAGGACTAGTCAGTGTTGTTTTTACTACAAATATGCCGTAAAAACACGATTCAAAAAGCGCAAATTTTTATTTTTTTTTTTAAATTTTTTTATTTCGTATTATTAATCAAAGTAATCTCTCACAAAAAAAGACCCCCCCCCCCTTAAAATCTGGTGCAAATTTTTATCCAGGGGGGATCAAGCCCTTTTTGCCATCAAAGCTGCGCCACTGGAAAGAGGCGACAAAACCTCATTTCAAAAAAAAATTCCCCCTTAATTTAGGGTATATTTTTGGGCAGTGATTTTTTTTGATAAAAAATCTAAAAGGAGATATCAAGTGGATGTATATAATAAACTAAAAGTATCATGTTTGCTGTCGCGCGCCAAAACGGTCACCAGTGCCAAAACGGTTAAATGACCAAAGATTACAGCTTAACGCAAAGAAAAAAGATAATTTTAAAAAATACAGGTATTACGTTACTTTACAAAAAAAAAAAAATATTTTTTCGAGGTAGAAATATTAAGGGACAACTTTTTTTTTGGAAATTGCAAATAAATCGATTTAAAAAAGTTTTAGTGTAAAATAATTGTGTAATTTATTTATTTAATTAATATGTCTGCTTTTAGTGATTTCCGTTTTAAACCGTTATGTTTCGTGCAATATTTATAAATCAGGCGTCGGTAACCGTTTTGGCGCGCGACATTTATTACCGAAAATTAGGATTTTTACTGCTTTTTTGAACAAAAAATGTAGTGTACCCTTTTTACAAATTCCTGGCACCGCCACTGACTTCAGGCCATGAATGCAGTACATTATATCTATATATCTACATGCTTATAATCTTTCAGTCTGGTAATAAGGACCGCTCTTTGATTCCGGTTCCGGTAGAAAAAATATTTAGTTGTTTTTTTTTCGGTCCGATCTGATGCAGACCTCTACTCTACACACCTGGTAATAAAGTAACTTTTAAGATGGTTTTTGGTTTTTATTGTTGTTTTAGCATATCTTAAATCGTGGAGTGCCATTTCGCCAAAACCATTTCGCCGAATTTAAAACCTTAAGTAAAATATCACAAAAAAATTCTAATAAACTGGATGATAACCCGAAAAAACTAATAAATTCCGAAAACTAATAATTATGTTTTGCCAAAATTAAAAGATCCGAAACTATAAATTCTTTCATAAAGAGATTTTACGTTGTCCTGCTGAAAAATGACTGATAATAATTATAAAACAATAAAACTGTAATCGTCATTTTTTGGAAAAGATTTGGACGTGATATTTCACATAAATTTGCGTAAATCTGCGCCGCATTATATTGCTGAAAACTTACAAGGAACTCCAAACGCAATTCTTCAATAGTTCAGCTGAAAACTTGATTTCTTTTACAACTGTTACCGTTGTTCATTTGCGAAATCGCATCTTTTAATTCTTCAAAAACATCGCTACCAAAAAAAAAAAAGTTAAGAACACCTGTAAGATTTTTCGTTTAAAATTATTCTAACGAGACTATTTTCACTCCGCCATAGTGTTGTAATTTCTATTATTTATTGCTTAGTCTAGTCTAATATACTTAACATACTGGTTTTCACCAGTCTCAGGAGAAGTTTTACAGCCCAAAGAATGTTTAAAATTTTATAGCTGAACCCTTAAATTGTCTGTAAATAATTTATAACATATTTTCAAGGCATGGAGAACTAAATGGGCAATATTTTTTACAGGATATTATCGTTGTTACAACAAAAACTGAAGATATTACACCAAAATCATGCAATATTGCACAAAACTAGGGTACTTCCATTTTGGTTACCGATAGTTGTCTAAACGGTAATGTAAAGGATATGTACTTTGCGATTTTCGATGGTTACCGTTTAGTATTTTTATGCATTTTTTTTACTGGGATATGATCAAGCATTATATCATAAAGACAAATCATAAAAAATATCAAAATAAAAATGTGACTTTGAACTTGTAAATCTTTTAAATAAAATTTAGCGTAATCCAAAACCACTTCGTAAAGTGTCAATTCACAATATGCAGTTATTTTTACATTAAATATGGCGAATAAGGTCATTACTGCAGTATTATAAATATGGCGACAAATTCAAAATAATGCTAGATAAAAAATAAAAACATATACTGTTTTGTGATCCAAATTGTAAAAAAATATGTGAGCTTCTATAATCCTATGTTGTGTTACCAAAACAAACACATTTTATATGTAAAAATGCCACGCACAAAAAAACAAATTTTTACGGTGGGTATATTATAAGTTTATATGTCGATTCCTTAGGTTTTTTGATTTTCATTCTTTATACAAGTAATATAATTGATACAGAACACTTAAAGGCTTTTTCGAAATATACTTCGAAATCTCTTTGCTGAAGGTCTAATGCTTTACTCTACCTCTTTAATAATGCTTTACATTGTTTTCACCCGTGGCATACGAAGTCCACAAAAAACGAAGTTTAGTGCGTGTGTTTGTTTTTCCTGAAGGTAAATTTATGTACTAAAAACGCAAAAATTATCAATATCTGTATTTTAAGATCATAATTCATATGCATTAATATTTAATTAGAATATAAACGCATTTTCTTTTTTTTTTTTTTGGTATGAATCAAAGTTTTAATTTCACCTTTTATACATGGATTTACACTAACGTTTCTTCAGGAAATAAATTGAGAAATCTTATTTGTTGTTTTCCTTAAGGAATAATCGTATTAAGGTGGTAATTTTTACACCATATCCTTACATCGGCGTAAAAAAAACCCATGGGATTTACCGCAAAAATTCATGTATGTAGAAAATAATTTAAAGAGTGTTTTTATATTTCCTCCAGGAAAAAAAATAAAATAAAATCAATCGGGGTTACCACAGATATCCTTAAGGAGAAACAAATACACGCCCTAAATGTCTATAAATCATACATTAAATTAATAGTAAAAAGGTACATAATCTAATAAAATTTATGGCAATCTAAAATTTACATCATAAGATAAAATAAATTACTACAAGTAAGATAA